>JAMAKE010000017.1:0-173664 GCA_023628695.1 Nectriaceae sp. PG4201
ATTAATAAGACCTTAAGAATAATTAAGATTAATTTAAAGAATAATTTATAATTCTTATTAAGGATGCTATAAATTAATTATTATTTATTGCTAAATAATTAAAAAAGATAAAATAAAGAGATAATTAAATACCCTTTAAGTTTTATCTTTATTTAAACTCCTTAGAAAAGCATTTCCTTTATATTAATAAAGAGTAAAGAGCATTTATATATTATGCAAAGCTTTAAGACTCCTTATAAACTTATATCTCTCTTAACTACTTAAAGTTCCTTGCTATTTAATTAAAGATAATTAACTTAGCTACTTAATTTTAAGATTTTATAACTTACTTTAAGAAGAGAACTTATAATAGAACTTAATTTAATAGCTTACTTAAGTCATAGAAGGGCTCTATTAAGGAGTTGCCTTAATATTAATAGTAAAAGCTTACTTCTTAAATTAATACTTAAGAAACTTTAAACCTTAAATCCTTAGATAGCAAAACCTTATGCTATTTTTAATATTAAAGCACTATATATCTATAGAATGCTTATCTTAAGCTAATAAAAGTATAATAAGTTATTAAGAACCCCTAGGGAAAAGAGAACTAATTAATAAGATAATCTCTTTATTAGCTCTTATTATTTAAATTAAGGTTACTTAATATTTTAATATCTTAATTATAATTTAAGGGCAATATATTATTAAGATTAATATAGATTTAAATAGCAATATAAAGGTTAATATTATTAGCAAGTAATTTGCATATAAATAATAGCTTTAATAAGCTAAGGCTATTAAGCTATTTCTTAAGGTAGCTAATTAACTTAGTCTCCTTACCTATAGGGTATAGGAAGTATTAATTGAAGCTATAAACTTAAGAGAGACTACTTAAACCTTTACTTAATTATATATTAAGATAAATTAAGACCTTAAGGTAAAGGGTAGCTTAATTTTATTATTTATAATAACCTTAATAGACTATAAGATCTACTTAAGCTTATATAATTAATAATAATAATTTAAACTTATAAATATTAATATTTAGTTATAGACCCCCTTATAGTTTATAAAGGCTAATAAGAATAAGGCTTATATATTTATAATTATAAAAGCTAAGGAACCTTTCTTACTCCTTAATAAAGAGATAGCAATATAAGGAGAGAAATTAAACTTTCCTCTTAAGTTAATTAAGTTTATAAATATCTTCTTAATAGAAAGCGCAAGTATACTCCCTTATTATAAGATTATAAATTATGCTATTAACCTTTAACTAAATAAAGTCCCTCCTTATAGACCTATCTATCCCTTATCTCTTAAAGAGCTAAAGGAGCTAAGAGAGTACTTATATAATAACTTAATTAAGAGGCATATCTATCCCTTTAAGAGTCTTGCTAGCATACTTATTCTCTTTATCCCTAAGAAGGATAGGAGCTTAAGATTATGCATAGACTATTAAGGACTTAACTAAGTATTAATTAAGAATTATTATTCACTCCCCTTAATTTTAAAGATTATAAATTAAACTTCTAGCACTAAGTTCTTTATTAAGATTAATATTAAGAATGCATATTATTATATTTATATTAAGAAGGGAGATAAGTAGAAGATTGCCTTTTAAATATAATATAAGCATTTTAAGTACTTAATTATACCCTTTAGCCTTATTAATGCCTTAGCTATATTTTAATATTATATTTATTAAATATTATATAAGCTACTTAATATTATTTATATAATATACTTAAATAATATCTTTATTTACTTTAAGGACTAGGAATCTTATATTGCATATATATATTAAGTATTAAAGAGAATAAGGGAAGTGGAATTATATATTAAACTATTTAAATGCTTATTCTATTAAAGTTAAGTTAAATTCCTAGGTTTTATTATCTCCTAAGAAGGGATAGCTATAGACCTTAGTAAGGTTAAGATTATAGCAAAGTAAGAAGAACTTAAGACTTATTAAGAAGTATAAGTCTTTCTTAAATTTTGCAATTTCTATAGAAGATTTATTTAAGAGTATTTTAATATTGCTATACCCTTAAATAGCTTGCTTAAAGGAAGTAAGGATAGATAGAAGCTAGGACCTATAAAACTAAGGCCTAAAGAGAAGCAAGCATTTTATTAGCTAATCTAAGCCTTTTAATAGGCACTATTATTATAGCACTTTAATCTATAGCTCTTAGTTTAAATTGAGATTAATGCCTTAAAGTTTATTATAATAAGAATTCTCTTATAGCCTAATAAATATAGATTATATCACTTAATAGCCTTTTAATCTTAAAAGTTTAAAGGTATAAAGTTAAATTATAATACTCTTAATAAGGAGCTAATAGCTATTATATAATTATTTAAATATTAATAATATTATATTAAAGGGATAAAGATCTTAATAAAGATACTTTTAAACTATTAAAACCTATAGGCATTTATAAAGTAACTTAAGTTAAATAGGAGGTAGGCATAATAATGCATTTATCTTACCTTATATAATTTTATAATTAAGTACTAAGCAAGGAAGTTAAACCTTATTAATATGCCTTTAAGAAGGCTAGATTATAATAAGGAATTAATAGTAAATATTAAGTTACTCCCTTCCCTTTAAGAGAGGATAGTCTAGGTATAATTAATCTTAAGATCTAGAAAGTATAATGAGATATCTTTATTAGAAGAGAATTTTAAAGCTTTAGACTAATCTAGGCATAATAAGATATCTTTAAAGGAAAAGGATTCCTTAGCTTATAAAGTAAGCTAAGGTATTAATAAACCTTTAAATTCTTAATAATAAGTAGATTAAGCTTAAGAGATAATTAATTGCAAGCAATTTATCCTAGACTAAGCTATTAAAGAGGTAGTAAGCTATAAGTCAATATATAAAGACTAAGTAAATAACCTACTTATTAAAGTTATTTAAGAAGCCTAAGAAAGGGACTTTAAGATAAAAAGGCAAAAAGCTATTAATAAAGACTTAAAGCTATAAGGAACTAAAGGAGTTTAATTAGTTAATATTAAAGGAATAGTATGCTATAAAGGCTAACTATTTATATCTAAAGAGGCATGCATTAAAAAAGAGTTATTAGAGCTTTATTATAATAATCTATTAGCTAGACATTTTAAAGTTAAATAAACTCTTAAGTTATTGCAAAGGAAGTTCTATTAGCATAATATTAAAGAAGATATAAGGGATTATATAGGAACTTATAATATTTACTAAGAGGTCATTATATAAAGGCATTGCTTATATAGTAAATTAAAATTACTATTAATGCCTAGGCAATTAATAGAAGAACTATTAATAGACTTTATTATAGGCCTACTATTAACTACCTAAGGTAAAAAGGAAGTAAATATAATACTTATTATTATTAATTAATATAATAAGTTTACTTACTTTTTCTTAATAAAGATAAATATTATTATAATAAAATTAATAGAATTATTTTATTAAAATATTAAGTTAATCTATAGAGTATTAAGGGGAATTATCTTTAATAAGGGCTTTATATTTATAAGTAAATTTTAATTAAAAATATATTTTTATTTTAAAGTAAAATGGAGGTTATTAATAGCATTTTACCTATAAATTGATAGGCAAATAAAGTAAATAAATTAAACTCTTGAATATTACTTATAGTATTTTATTAATAAGGAAGGATTAAATTGGCCTTAATTATTAAAAATAGCTTAATTTATTTATAATAATATAAGAAATGCTATTATTAAAGTATTACTTATTAAGGCATTAATAGGCTTTTAGCTTAAGTTTAAAATGGATATTAAGGATAATGCCTTAAGAGGGGAGGTCCTTAAAGCATTTGCTAAAATAAAGAAATTCAAAGAATTATAAGAATACCTAAGAAAATACTAGCAAGATATTAGCAAAAGATAAGCAAAATATTATAATTAATATTATAAGCCTCTTATATTAAGAAGGGGAGACTTAATAAGCTTATTATTAAAGAACTTATACTTAAAAGAAGGAAAAAGAAAGTTAATATCTTAATTTATTAAACTCTTAAGGATCTTAAAGGCAATTAATAAGTAGATATATTGCCTTGCCTTGCTAGAATAATATGCATATCTTTATAATATCTTCTATATAAGTTTACTTAAACCTTAAAAAGGAAAAGGAGGATAAGTAAATAAGGCACTATTAATATTAAAACTTAAAGATAAGGATAATAAGTAAGAGGTTAAAGAGATTAAAGATAAGCGCAAAATCTAAGGATACTTATACTTCCTTATTAAATAGAAAGGATAGCTCTTAGAATATAATTAATAAATAGCTAAAGAAGATATGCAAGGTATAACTTAAGCAATTAAGTGCTATTGCAAAGTAAGGGCAAAATGCCTTAAGGCTACTAAGGAGATACTTAAGAATTAAGAAGGAATTGCATGCCCTTGAAAAAGAGGGCGCTTAAGGAAGTCTAAGCTAATTAATAATTAATTAATTAAGAGCAATTTCTATATATAAGGGAAAAATAAATAAAGGCAATCTATTGATAAATCTATTAATTAAGGTAGGAAAAATAAAATAAGTAAAATTTTAATAAGGCCTTATAGCTAGGTAATATGCTAATAAATTATATCCTTAAAACTTATTTAATATTAATAGATTATAAGTAATTATTAAGTAAGTAATCTCTTTATTAAGCATAGTATCCTCTCAAAGGATAAATAAAATAATATAATAATAAGCTTAAATAGCTAACTGCTAAGTAGCATATCTATTATCTATAGGGGATAGGCATAAAATCTAGCTTTGCTCTTAAAGTTAAAGCTAATTAGCTAGCTACCTAAAGTATTAGCAATATATTAATAGTTTAAAATATAATTATTTAATTTATAGCATTATATCTTAAGTAGCAATATTAAGTAGCTAATAATATCCTTCTATTAAAGATAAAGGCATTATAAGCAATATAAGCGCTTAAAGTATTCTTCCTAGCATTAACTAAACTATAAGTCTATTATTAAGCTAACTTAGCCTTATTAAAAGCCTTAGCAAGATACTAAGCTTAAATTGCAATAGTTTAATATATTGCCTTTAAAAGAGTAGCAATAAACTAGTCCTTTAAGATAAGGGAGTAATTAAATTCTTAATTATAGGCCTAGGAAATAATATTATAAAGCTAATCCTAGAGATTAACTAAGTCTTAGCAATTGCTCTTAATGCTAATAATAAGCTATATATCTTATTAATAAAGGCTAATACTTAGCAAATTAAGAATAAAATTAAGTAGCTTATTAACTTATAAATATCCTTATATTTATTATATTAGCTATAATACTTACTTAAAGCATTACTAAATATATAATTAGCATAGATAATCTCAAGGGGCTTAAGCTTAAGATAGGCATAAGCCTAGTAAGCAGTCTAAAGACAATGCATATATTAATTAGCATATATAATAACCCCAGCAGCGCAATATAGATAGCATAACTTCTTTGATCTAGTCTTGCGGGGCCAGCGAGTCGCCGATGACCTAGTGTGCGCAGGGGTTTTGTCCTTATTATCCTCTTCCTCTGTCTCCTCCTCTTCATATTCTTTCTCTTGTCCACTATTACTCCCGCTGCCTAGGCCGGAGTTAAAAGCCGATGAACTAGGAGGGGGGAGAGGACTATGGCCCGAGGCCTCTATATTATTATTTATATTTAAACTAAAGTCTAGAAAGTTATTAAGAATTGGCGCAGAGGAACTTGCTAGCGCCTTATAAGGGATAGGGGGACTATTTATAATTATAATCTCCTTATTATTAAAGACTTATATATTAATCTTAAAAGCCTTAAGAATAATACTTATATTTATATAGGAATAAACTTATTAAAGAGTATAAATTAAATAGTTAATATATTATATAGCAATGCATTAGCATTATGCAAGATATATATAAGTAAATTAATAGTTATTTGCAATAAGAAAAATTATTATTTAAGATAAGTTAATAAATAAGAAAATAAATTAAAAGAAAATAATAATAAAGCAATAGACTAAGTAAGGAAAATAAGAATCCCTATTAAGAGCAAAGCAACTAGCTATTAATACTTTAAATTTACTTAACTTAAAATGCTAGCAAAGATAGCTATTGCAAACTAGGAAAAGTGGAGCCCCTTAAGTATAGGATCCACTTAATTTTAATTACCTATTATTTACTAGGATAATAGCCTTAGGAGGGGGGATAATTATAATAAGGGACTTAAGAGAAGTAATATTATTACTTTATATATTATGACCTTAAAAGGATATTACTTATCTTAAGGCCTTATAAAGATAAGGTTCTTCCTTAAGATTCTTAACTAAGAAGTTATAATATTATAATTCCTTAACTTAAGAGTTATAATAATATAATTACTTAATAAGATATCTAGGTTGCACTCTAAGGTTATTAAATAATTACTTGCATATTAATCCTAAGAAGAAATGCAAGCTTTAGTCTTAATAGTTTAATATACTTATCTTCTTATTCTTACTTAATTAGCTTTATTGCAAATCCCTTTAATATTCCATAGTATTATTCTTTTATTTAAGCCTCTCTCTCTTGCCCCTCTCTTATTAATAATTTAGCTTATAACTATATATTAATATTTATTTAATTAATTATATCTCTTCCTTCCTTTAAAGTTATTATCTCTTTATTTTATAGTTAAGTTCATTTTACTTTGCATTGCTTATTAAGGGTCTTATTTAATTATTAAAGGGTCTATATCTTAGACTTTAATAATATTATCTTATATATTATTACTTTAATTCCCTTAGAAAATGACTTTAATGCCCTTAAAATAAAGAAAGGAGAGCTATTTTAATGCCTTTTAATTTATCTTTTAAGATAATTAAATTAAGAGCTAGCCTTAAGAATAATCCTTAGAGTTATTAAGACTTAAGAGTTAAGGAGGCTAGCCTCTTTCTTAAGAGGTATTAAAGTCTATAGTTATATATTAAGCTTTAAGATAATTGCTTTTAAGTCTAAAGGAGCTAAGCTAGCCCCTTTAAAGCTTGCCTTAATATTGCTTTCTATTATAATAGCTTAATATGCAGCATAAAAGGCTAGGAAGAAGTTAATCTTTGCAATATAAGTTATAAAGCATTTAATTAAATGCTTAATTTATTGCTTATAGGCCTTTTTAAGCGGCCTAAAGCACTTAATATTAAGAGGCTAAAGTAAGTAAGATAAATAAGGCAGCATATAAAGCATAATAATATTATTTTCCTTGCAATAGGCCTTAAAGTCAATAGATTAATAGCTCTTATGCCTATTAAGAATTAATAGGCAATAGCTATTAATTTACTAAGTCTTTATATATTAATTAAAATGCTTTAGCTACTTAAGGCCTATATTATTATTAATCTAGCCATTTTAAGTTATAGCAATAGCTTAATTGCTTAGAAGAGTATTATCTTTATATTAACTAGCTAAGTAATATTAACTTAAAACTATAATAAATAGCTAGAGAGCTTAGCCTTTTATATTAATAGCTTAAATAATTATAACCTATTCTTAATTTTTAAGTTAAATTAATTTTAAGTTTCTTTGCCTTTTTATATATATAATAATTATCTTACTTATAATTATACTTATTATAAAGCTAGTCTTATTAAAGTTAAAGATATCTATTAAGCTAATGCTATATTTTATAATTATATTTAATATAAAAGCAAATTATTAATAAATAATAATTAAATCTTTGCATTTAGCCCTTTAATAGTTATATTAATATAGAAAATACATCTTAAGCTTTAATTGCTATTATATAAAGTTAAAAGCTTAGCACTAGCTAATAAGGCATGCCTCTTAGTTAGCAAGCAATTAATTGGCTATTTCTTTTATATTAATAAGCTAGGGGGGAAACCCTTGCAAATCTAAGTTAAGAATAAATTAAATAATTATTTATTTCTCTAGATTAAATAGCTTATATAACTTAAGGATAAAATTATATTGAGATTGAATACTATTATATTAGCATTGCAATTTAAGTAATGAGATCTTATAAAGGCTAGTAGCCTTTTAAAGACTAAGTTTAAGGTTAATTTAAAGGGCTTAAAGAGCAAGAAGGGTTTTAGCCTTAGTATTTAATAGTAATATAATTAATAGTTAAGAAATTAATAATTAAATTAAAAGAGAGGAGATTAAGAGATTTATATATTGCATACTTATTTATATTGCATGCTTATTATATATATTAGTCTTAATATATATTAAGAAAGTATTTAATTATATTATTATAAAAGTACTTTTTATTAAAGCTAACTATATTAATTTATATCTCCTTAGAGCTATTATTCTTAATATAAGATATCTTATTAATAGTTATAACTTATAATACTCTTAAAACTTAATTCTTAGCTAAGAGAAGCTCTCTTATAACTTATTTAATAAAGAGATTAAACTATTACTTTTATTACTTTATAATATTTATATATTACTTCTTAATTATTATAATAAGTTAATTAATTAAATTTATTATAAGCTTTAAGGTCTTTTAATATTATTCTTCCTTATTAAAGACTAAGGTTAACTTCTCTTATTATATATTTAAGGAAATAAGTTATATTTTAATTGCATAAGAATAATAAAATAATATAAAATAAAAGATACCTTTTATATCTTTAAAAGAACTCTTATATCTATAAAGAATTTAATTAATCTCTAAAGATTTATATAACTTATCTTTATTAATTCTTAAAGGGTCTTTTAAGATTTATTATAAATATTAATAAGAACTTTATTTAATATAATATTATAAAGATATTTTAAATATAAAGAGAACTTAGCTTATCTTATTAAATTAATCTTTTAACATAAAAATGCATATTTACTTAACTACTTAATAATCTTAATATAATTTAATAGATATCTCTTAAGGTCTTTTATATTAAGGCAGTTTAACTTATCTTATAAGTTTTATATTTAATCTTTATCTTATATCTTAAATTGCTTCTTTAAGTTAATTTAAGCTTTTAATTAATTATAATTATAAATTTATAATATTAATAGCAAGAGGCTAAGTAATCTTAGGCCTAGGGTAGCCTAAGCATTGCCTCTAGCTCTCCCCTTAGGGTTGCTAGCGAGGCGCAAGATAGACTCTTTAAGCTTTAGTCTTATTATAAATAGAATGCTAATATTTACTTCTGCTTAATTAACTTACTTAGTGAAACCCCTATTATAAAATTGCATATTTAACTTTTATCTTTAAGTGTAAAATAATAAAAGAAGTTAAGTAGTTTTACTTTGCATTATTACTTATCTTTATTTCCTTAATATATTTATTATATATTTTAAGGAACTTAATAATATTACTATTAATAAACTTATAATTAAAATATTTATTTATAAAGCAAGGATAGCTAGCTTAATTAATATTATTCTTAATAGCATTTATTAGTTTCTTAAGAGTATTATTTAAGTTTATCCCTTGAAATTAAAGGCATAAAATAGGCCTTAATATATCTTATTAAGACTCTTAAAATACTTAACTTAAGCTCTTAAATCTTAAAAATTATTATATAATTTAATTATAATTATATTTAATTAAATAGTTTATAAAATTATAAAGATAAAAAAGAAAGAATTTATTAAGAAATAATTTAATTTAATAATATATTTTAAGAAGGAAGTATAAAGTTAAGGAAAAGTCTATTTATTTATTTTACTAAGAATAAATATATCTTTAAATATTTAAAGACTATAAAAATAGACTAATTATAATATATAAGCTCTAGTGCTAATATATTATTATAAGGCTTAAAAGTAAGACTATATTAATATAGCTTTTGCATTGCTAAGGAGATAAGGCTAAGAAAAATAAAGCTATTTAAGTATTAAATTTATTTAATTTTAATTATTTATTATTTATTAAGATAATAGCCTTAAAAGAGAGAATAATTATAATAAAGGATTTAAGAGAAATAATATTATTACTTTATATATTATAACCTTAAAAGGTTATTATTTATCTTAAGGCCTTATAAAAATAAGGTTCTCTCTTAAAGTTCTTAATTACTTAATAAGATATTTAAGTTATACTTTAAGGCTATTAAATAATTACTTATATATTAACCCTAAGAAGAAATATAAGCTTTAGTCTTAATAGTTTAATATACTTATCTATATATTCTTACTTAATTAGCTTTATTATAAATCCCTTTAACACTTTTAATCTTAATATAATATCTTATTCTCTTTATTTATTAATAAAGTACTTAATGCAATAAAGTCTAAGATAGATATAAATAAGCACTATAATATACTCTGCCAAAACGCATATTAAAACATATGCAATCGCTAAACTATGGAGAGGATCCCATATAGTATAGATACCTCTCAAAGTGAACTCATGGAGAAGTCCATAGATAGTGCGCATAGCGAGCGCTGGGATGCTAGCAAGAGTAAGTTGCATATACTGCGCAGCACTTTCTATTAGAAACTTCCACTCTTGAAGAGTCTCAAATAGCACTTCATGAACACTTACTAGAAAAACTTCCATCGCCAGACGGTGCCTCTGGGTATAGAGGTGCAACAGTTCTACAGTTACTAGAACCAGAACGATGGCAAAGACGATGTAGCTTGCCTGAGCCAGGGATCTTGCCGTTGCAATATATTTTTCAGAGCCACCGAGACATCCGCTGACTATTAGAAGAACGATAGCCGCTAGAAAGGCGATACGGATGACTTTGAGAAAGAAATGAGCTCGCTCATTTGTGTCGTTACTTGATTTTAGGCTGCGCCAAGGAGTTATGCGATGCACACGACAATGATTTCTCCAAGTGTGGACGTACATGATGCGAATAATCCCGACAGTAGAGATAATTAGAGGTATAAGACCAACATTGAGCATGATCGTGGCGGCAATGGCCAAACCAAGGTTGCGCAGATTATGCTCGAGGATGATGATGAGAATGCCTCCCACAAGTCGGACTTGATTGTCTCCATGAGCCTTTGGCCCAGCGAGAATGCATATATCAAGATGATTTACAGAGGGAGAACGGAATTAGGGGATACCATGCCAGACGGGGCCTGTTATTCCAATTGCGAATGAGGATGAAGAATGCAGTGGGGAGGATTGGGACATAGAAAATGACCTGCACAACTGCAGCGACGGTGTGTGGGTTTACCATCTTGGCTCGAGGACTGATGGGGCGAAATCTGGGAAGAGAAAATGAAGGTTAACCAATTAGCCGTGAAATCTGTAAGAACTTCGGTCTGATAGCCGCTGTTCGTTATGTTATAAGCAACTGAATCATGGCAAACTGGCGTCCGGAGGGTATGGTTATATACTTCTTTGGGGTTAAGACAAGAACGCCCCAGTCTGCTTCGAAGGCGAGCGTTAACCTCCCGCATACTCCAAAATCCGCGGATTCGCTCCTAAAGAGGAGTGGTATCGTAAGTATTGATACCACAATCCCATCAAAAGTTCTTAGCCCTGCTGAGCCACCTAAGAATCTAGAAACCGGCTTGGCGGCCTACTGACACCATCCATGCGGATCTGTGGACCAGGTCTGATATGGCAATGCACGCAGAATCTGGCCCGATGCGGCTTAATGCACTAAACATTCAAGGGTCCCTGTAGCGCGGAGCGGCAGCTGATTCGCCGTAGATTTCAGTCTTTGGTGCGCTAGGCGGATTCCCGCTCAACTTAGTGGAATGCCATCCTTCGTGTATTTCGTGAATTAGATCGAGGAGCGGGACCTAAGGAGCGAACTTCGCCGAAAATTAGTCCTCTACGCTCCTCATCTCCTCCCATCGAGTAAACACCGAGGAATCAAAGCTAACATAGCCGTAGTATTTACACTACGGCAAGACCGCGACAACAGGAGCTGTGGCTCTCCAAATTCGTCGGGGACGCCTCAAAACTAGTACCCACCCCAGCGAAGTACCCCCGGTCAAAGGTCCATGACTGAAGTACCATCACGATGGTGGGAGTTCCCGGGCGGTCAAAGGCCTGTCATAACTGCAAGCAAAGGAGAGTTAAGGTAAATATATCGAGCTCTCTCTATCAATCGACGTGTCTGCTAACCAGGGACCACTTCCTAGTGTGGTGGCGAGAGGCCTGCGTGCACAAACTGCATCCAGTCGGATCGTTCATGTGCCGGCTATCAGAGAAACCAGGCATTTATCCTCTCCAAATACGTGGCAGCCTCTGGCTCCGACTCATCGTCAAGCAAGCTGCACCTTGCTAACGAACCCGGATCTGCTCCTGTGCTATTGTCCCGTTGGACTATAAGACGCCCGCAGGGAAAACCCTCGAATTCCAAGTCAGAAAAGCATCTTTTTCAATCTTGGGTACCCAATCCAGTTCCGCGCCGGACCGTCACGGTTTCTCCTCGTAATGTCTTTCGAGATCAACTGCTTGGCCTACTCCTCACCGACCAGTGCCCACCAGAGATCCTACGCCACATTCACTCCAGTAAACACCGCAACTGGCTGCTCCATCTCTCCACCATCCCATCATTCTCACTCGCTCTTGAGAATGCAGTTTTGGCAGTCTGCACATCAAGGCTCGGGCGGCGGGACGGGTACGAGGCCCTTGCTCGTGAGAGCCTTTTACTGTATACGATTAGCCTGCGCGAGCTTCAGCGCGCCATCGTCAACCCTCACTCACGCAATGATGAGCAGAACATCGCCGCATGCATGGCACTGGCCATGTATGAATTTGCTGAGTGTCCCGGAAATGCTACTGATGGGTACATGAACCACTACAATGGCGCCATGAGGCTGCTTCAGCTACGGGGTGCCGATGCACATGCCGAAGGGCTAGCGCATGGTGTCTTCCAGGTATTGAGAATGCATACAGTGAGTCTCTAGCGGGCTGGTGAAGTCTTATCTGATGTTTAACGGCTTAATTAACGTCAAGGCTCTAACAGTTTGCAGGTCTTCAACGGCCTAAGGCTGCGCCATGCAACGTTCCTAGCTCAGACCGAGTGGATTGAGAAGCCTTGGTGCTCTGTGCCCAAGGGCTTTTATGATCGCATTCTAGATATCTTTCTGCAGGTACCCGATATCTATGCCAAGACCGACAGTTTGGCGGCTGGTAAAATTCCCCAGACAATCTTGACTGCTAGCTTGGGTGTCATCCATGAGTGCTTTCGCCTCGACGAAGAGCTCAGTGAGTGGTTCTTCAGCTATGAGGTTGCCACTGCTGGGCCTCTGTACTGGCCCGAACTGTCAACTATGGCCAGTACTGCCGACAGTCCTCAGCTGGGAAAGATATTTCCTGTGTCTTTCCAATTCCCTTCCTTCATGGTAGGCGAGGCCCTGATCTTATACTGGACTGCATGAGTTCTTCTCCACACCCATCTCTGCTCTATGTCCCGAAGACTATCGATGTTTGCAGTTGAAATTGGCGGGCATCATTTTGGGACATCTAAATCCAATGGTATTAAAGAGGCAAGTGGGCAGCAGTCAACGGGTGTAGGTTCCCGCCACTCTATTTCAGGTCCACTGTTTCCACCGCTAGATCATCGAGAAGATTGGCCCCAGACATCAGCTCGCTATATCTGCCAATCGGTTGAGTACTTCTTCCAGGATAAATTTCATAATATTGGGCTCGGCACTATATTACCTCCTCTAATAGTTGTGCAATCATGCTTCCGCATCACGCCGGGGGACTGGAGCCGGGAGATATCGTGGATTAGTGAGATGGTCGCCCGTATTCATAGTACGGGCAATAAGTTAGCTGGACATATCTAGCTTATCTCGTAAAGCTTATAGTCTATCCTCTATGATGGGCTATAGAGATCTAGATATCTTATGTTAAAATCAAGCTGAAGCTTATTTATTAAGAATTTAGTTACCTCTTTTTTAATATGAAATGTTCCTATGCTCCAGATAGATAAAATAACATATATATATATATATATACCACTAATAAAATAAACAAAATGCTCCTAAGAGTATGCCACTACTATGTCTTCTGATTTTAAAGATAAGCTCCACTTATAGACCCTCAGTTTGCCCTTCTGCCTTGGCGTAGCACCCAGGATATGTCTATATATTCTACGAAACCCTCCTTGATCCGTGGCAATAAACAAAAATACCTTCCCCCAATAAGGCTGTATGTTCTCCCGATTCCAACGGAAATCACCGGCGAGCACTAGTTTCTTATTATATTTTGCTCTACCCGATTGCGCAAAAAATGGATGATCTACTGTCGGCGGCGCGGCGGTTTGTTAGCGTTCTTGCTGGTCTATCATTGTTAGGTGTATTTGCTCTAGGACTGGCCATTTTTTTACTCCCCATAGGATAGAAGATGTACTAGGTTGGAGGCTGGGTGAGCAGAATATTCAAGGGTACTAGTTCGTGCCGCAATTAAGGCCTCTATCTTTCAGTCAATATATTTGATTATGCAAAAGTCGAAGAGTCACTCTATTTCTTCGTGACGGCAATCTCAGCGAAATGCTTGGGCCAACGGTCATCTCATCGATATTCTTGAGGTTGGTCTAGCCCGGTGAGGCTTACACAGGCCTCACATACGTATCCAAGTCTCGCACTTTCAATAGTGAACCAGTGTTAGCCGTATTCGAGGGCACGGCATCAGTATCTACAATAAGCACTACTGAGAGCTCTATGGAGCGTTCGCGCGGGGAAACTCGGTCATAATAGATCCCCATGGATATTACCTTATATATCAAGGCACTGCTGTCATAATTTACGTGTAGCATGCTGAAGTCAACTTGGCGACCGGAAAGCGTCAACAACGTGAAGAATTACATCTTCCAGTAGGTCAATCCTGCCACCAAATAGGTTCTGCTTGAGTTTGAAATCGTCGATCACTTTGTTGCCGCTTACTCCTATTGGCCGTATAATGGGAATGGGGTATGCCATGGGAGGTATTCTTGCCTTCTTCCACCTGCACAGAATGTACGTACTCTTCTGTATCGATCCGAGCTTTCATATGGATGATATATAGACTCCCGGTGTCGGCTATCTAGTCAGAATGCGCTATCTGAACCTCATCACACTTATCGGGGAGAGGCCGTCCCATTCATATGGGTTCTGGGAGAGAAGCGGAACAAAAGTACAGATGTCACTGTGATTACAGCAGTGACTTTCGTAACATCACGCGCGTATTTTATGACAAGGGGTATTGCCTCTTCTTGATAAGGTAGGCGTGCGAAATGGCTCCTGCTAGTCAGGAGGAAGTTGATGCATTCGTGCCTTCGAGGTTGAAGTTGATGAGAGGAACATGGTGTTAAGCTTGTCACTCAGTAGAGACCCACAGGGGACCCCCAGCTCTAGGGAATAAAGTGACTAGCGACTTCCCAATGGAAGAACGCTCGTCACTTACATTAGGGATAGAGCCTTTTGTATACCGAAGAACACAGCTGAGGGAGAGCTTGAGATGAATATCCGGAGCAGTCCAGCCATGTATGCTGATCATAGCAATCGAAACATCCTGGTCTGCCGTGAAAGGGCGACTTGGAGAGCAAGCATGTCTGGGGCCCTAACATTTCGGCACACCTGATGATGAGAAATGGGTGCTTGCACTGCTTTCCATGCATTTTTTGTCTACTTGCTACAGGTGACTTGCTCTAACCAATGTCCACTTATCTTTACAAATTCGACAGTGCGCAGAAGATGCGAACAACTCGCCTCTTGTGGGTTGGGTTTTGCGACCACCTTTGAGCTTCTCAATCGCCATCTCATCACCCATAACCAAGTCGCCGCACTCGATAAACATGATGATATCGCCGGATCAACTCTAGCAGGCGACATCTCATCCGAAACACTGAATCAACTCAACTTTAACATTATGGAAAGGGCCGAGAACGACGTTTCGCCCACAGACCAACTGGCCTCAAAGAGGATCCAATAAAAGCACTCTAACTCCCGATCATCTATCATTCCATGAACTCGCAGCTAACGCCCCTTCAAAGTTGTTGTATGCTGGACTGGGCATTGTAGTTGCCGCTGCCGTTCCTTCACGTTGGTTGAGAAAAATAAAAGACAGCCGACTCCAACTGCATAGTACGCTTATACCCGTCTAAGGGGGGGTGTGTCGATGACCGCAATTCCGACAACTTGAGGACGATGAACTTGATGAGTATTCGGATGGGGACTTCTATGGTCCTGTCGCAAAGGGGGATAGCGGAGACAATGTATTCGGATAAAGGAGGCATCACGCAAAGATGAGAGTACCACATTTCATCTTCTATTATAAAATCCATCATAAAGGACAGTGAAAAAGGCAGCTGGAGCAATATTGGAATTGCATTCGGAATGTTCTCAGGGGACATTATGGGATTTCATGACATTTGGGAAAGAAAAATGTGAGTAAAAGGTAAAAAGGTCGTGTTATTGATAAAACCAAAGAGCAGGTCGTGATTCCTTATTCGCTGGGCAGAGGGGTATAGGTATATAACTTGAAAGGATCCTGAACCCCGGGACATTAGCTTCGGGGATGCAGTGTGGCGATTATATGATGATTAGCTACGCAAAGGGTTAATTGATATGCTTGAGCTAGTTGAGATTCAACTTACCTCTATTAGCTTTTCGGTCAGCTCGAGGCATTCGCGATTTATATCCTCCATTGATCCAAGCGAGCAGGACCGCCAAAGGCCCCCAAAACCCATGTCCTCCAAGGTTTCCGTCAGCGACGACATTGAGCCTACAGCCCGCGAGAACCTGGGATTAGTTGATAATGTACGCAACAGAGTGTGAGCAGCCCTAAGAGTGGTCGAGTTCTGTCCGTGAAGCAGCGCGTCATCTAATAAAGATCGAATAGCTCCGCATCTTTCACTGGGCTTTAGCTACGTTATTGCAGTAGTACAAGGCTGGTTTTGCACTTACAGATGTATAATGACAGCTGGCCGTGCGGCTGCTAATTCGTTTAACCACTGGAGACTACGTGTTTGTACGGTGTCTTCGAGATACTGAAAATCCACTAACTCGATAGCCGTGATTAGTAGCAGCTTTTTGTCGTGGATCGCATTGACATCCTGCAAGCCGCGAGATCCCGGGATTGTGCTGACTTCGTCCGGGTTGATGCCAGCAGACCAAAGACTCTCCTTGAGCTCTTCGTGGCCAACCGCTCGCGCAAGCAACAGCGCTAAATATGGAGAACCATGCGTGTCTTCTCTCACGCTACTATCTGGATTGGGGTTCCATGTTGTCATTTCAAGAAACGCTGATAGGACTCGCATAGCTGTCTGTCTCGTTACGGTGTCTGTCAGACCACGGGCTAGGCATGCGCAAACTGCGAAGTGGAAGTTCTCATGATTGAAGTGAATCCCATAAGCATCCTCCAACGGTAATGCTGCTTCATCGAGAGGCACTCGACCTTGTAGCAGGAGAGACACTATCTTTGTACCTCTGAAATCTCCTCCGGTGCTGATGTTGGTTAGAACAGCCTCCAGAAACTGGGCAGTGCAGTTAAAGAGAGTCGCTGGTGCAAGGCGAACGAGGGACATGGCAAGCCAAAATAGCTGTAGGCCATATCGAGAAGCGGATGGTAACTTTGCCATCATCTTGGAGAGCGAGGTAACAATCGAAACCAGCATCTCGCTATTGTTGTCTTCCCCGAAACGGTTCACACTGTTCCGCAGTGCCACTAAAACCTGATAAAGGAGATCGTCATCTACCTCCTCACGGGCTAGGCAGCCCATAACTGCAAAGGCCCTCGGTTGAATAGCGGGATTGTTCTGGAATGCGGTGCTGGCCACAAGACTCATCCACCGAGACCGCCACGCGTTTGACAAGTCCACAGCCGGGGCTGCGATGGAGCAAATTTCGAACAATGCCGACGCCAGATTCTCAGTAGCCGCCAAAGCTGGACCAGCTTCTTGGGCAGTAGATACTGACGCTCCATCGCGAGTGAACGCAGGAGGAGACGAGAATATATCACTTCGAGGTTCGCACAAGAAGTCCAGGCTTGCTCTTAGCTTGCTAGATTTTGCATCGTCTAGGCAAAACGAGGTGCAGATAGCATGAACCGAGTTCACTAGCAACCGGTATACAAGCAGCCTCACGTCCTGGCTGCCAGTATTTGCTAGCATGGTCACGATATGGAATATTTCGGGCAGAAATAGTTGAGACTGTACTCCATTGTCGAATGACAATGACAAACAAAACCGGAGAAGAACACAGATCTCTGCCCACACTGCATTGTCTGGAAGGTACTTTGTCGGTCTCAGCGACGAGCGATTCAACGCTTTGCGAAGGCGCGATAGAATCTTGCCTCGAAGCGTCACGGTGCCGATCCCGACAACGATGGATGAAATGACTTCGAGCGGGTCATCGTGGGCTCCATAGCTCATAGCAGTCTTCAGAAGCTCGTCCAGAAATATTTCGAGCAGAACCTCGTCCTGGACTATCCCTGGCCAAATGGTCTGTTCCAAAGCATAAGTAAGAGCATGGTCTAAAACGGCGACATCGATTAGTTTCCGAAAAAGGGCAGCTACTCTCTCTCTCCCTTTCTCGCCATCTGTTTCGTTGGCCAATATATTGGTCCGCAGGCCAGGGAGCCAAGGAGCCATGTAAGCTAGGCTCAATGGCTTCTGCTCCTCAGGGAAGCTTTCCCACCCAACAAAGAACTCAGTCAGGAAGTCAGATGTGAGTTGAGGTTCCGTTGAGGCTAACTCTTTGCTGATGCTGATAATGAACTGAGTCGGGTCTAGCGGGACAGAAACATCTAGATTGAGCACGATGAGCATTCTAGTTTACAGTGGAGGCGACAGATACTGACCTTTTGTACAGACGAGCCTGGAAGCAGAGCTGAATTTGAACGCCCTACAGAGAGCCCCAAGTAAGTTATATGACGATAACCTAAGAAGGTGGTCAGGGCTAGACAGATTTGCTAATGCCAGATTCAAGAGCGTTCCTGGAACATCTTGAGGCCGAATCAGCCTTTCTACAGACTTATGAACCCTACTATCCTTTCCGTGCTTGGATTTGGCTCCGCGGATAGTTTGAAGAACGTCTGATTTCTTGGGACTCGTGAAGTACATCACAATTTTGCCGTTGTCTGCTCTTAAGCCGAAAGCCGAGTCGTCCTCGGTCTGGATCGAAGTCGGGGCTTCGTCGACCTCGCCTAGGCGGAAAATGTCGTTGATTGTCGTGCCCAGGCGGAACCCGGCGAAAATTTCTTGCTTTTTAGTAGTTGTGACCTGCACGAATTGGCTTCCAACTTTGATAACGACCTCGATCTTGCCCTTGGACTTGGATAATCGAGTGATTGGCTGAAAAACATAACGAGTATCCGTAACGACACTGATTGTCTCTTTAGGAAGATGCAACTGGCTGAGATGAAAATGTGCTTGTAAGTCTTGGAGACTTCCAATCAAATGATACTCCACGTTTTTTGGATTGAACACCCCATTCTCGTTCTTTGTGCACACCCGCAATAGTCGCCGAAAGCACCTTCTGGGGAGAGTGTTAGAAACTGCTGCGTGGTAGGGCGGAGGGGGTTAGTGGGATAAGGCTCACTTGAATGCACTATTCATGTTGTAGACGTAGATTCTAGTCAAGTTGCCAGATAGTTCGGAAGGTGTGAGTAGTTCGAGCTTCTTAAAGAGGTCGTCCTGGGGTTCATTCCGCCCGTTGTAGCAAGTTGCATCTATGAGAAGCCCAAATGGTCGATGCCAGAGCCTGCTAGCTATCTGAATGACTCGTGAGCATACTTCGCGTGGAGGTTACTGAGAGTTCAGTGGAGGGGGGTGGGCAGGCTAGGCGAAAACGGGAGAATCCTCACCTTTAGATAACAGTACAGTAATGTATCGTAGTCGATGCTCTCGGTCTCAATGTGACGGAGAATGACGCATATTATCGAAAGACCATCCTGTTATGTGTGAGCGATAATCTGCTAGGTCGGTAATATGGTTTCCATACTTTGCTCTCGCCTCCATCATAAACTGCGCGAGCGGTCAAGAATGACTCCGTACTCCGGAATGCATTACGAAGCATGAAGTTTTGAAATCGTGAATACAATGGGGGGCTATTGGCTGATACTTGGGGCCTATTCCATGAGACTGCAAGTGGTGGCGGTCCAAGGTTTGCAATGAGGTTTCTGAGAGGCTCTAAAACGGGCGATCGTCCGCGAGGGACTTCTCCAGGCGACCGCAAATATTCCCTTCTCTCTCGGGTAACAAGTGTTTGGCGTACATGGTCCCAATGATCATAAAGAAATCGATGCAGTGCCACACAAGATCCAAAGTCAAAAGATTCTATCGATATGTGGCTATCAATATGGTGTGGTGGGACCTTGAAATCTGTTAGTATAAATAAGCCTAAACGAAGTTTCGTCACATACGGAGATCTCGCGAAGAAAAGTTGTTACACGATAGATATTTTGGGTTAGGAAGTCATTGAGTGGGAACATGTATGGCTCTTTAGCCCCGAAAAGAACGTTGTTGGCGAGGTTTTGAATGACCTTGGCAATAAGGAGCAGCCCGCGGCGCATTTCTTTCGCTGGCGCCGTAGATACCAAGCCTTCGACCTCGGGAGCAACGATAGCTGGACAAAAAAAGCGGAGGAATATGAAGGCGCCAACGGCTGTATACTTGGCATCCGGGAACCGTGGAACGACCGCGTTGGAGATCTATATAAGGTCAGGTGCTGAGACTGCGTCAAAGTGCTTTGGAGGAACTTACTATATGGCAAATCCTTCGAAATGAAGGCGGTATACTCGAAGACGAAGCACATATGTCGTCTATAAACACTTTGGCTACTATTCGCAGTTGTAGGGCATTCTTCTGTAACTCCTCAGCTGTGCTGACCCTAGCCGGGTCAAGCTCTAGGTCTAGGTCTTTTGACGTCAGCATAAGCCTCTCTAGCACCTTTTGTAGAGTTGCTCGGAGGTATGAAGAGCCCTTCCATTTGGCATATACAGAAAGCATCTTGGTGGCAACACAGCTTCGTCGTAGGATTTCTGCCTCGTTTTCTACTCTTCTGTCAGCATTATCGTCTATTATTCGTATAATTGAAGGGAAATATACCGGTGTCTTCTATTTCCTGCTTAATAAGTGCCTCAAGAAGCTCGAAAGTGAGTCCTCGTTGCTCAAAAACTGTCAAGAGACAAATAGTAAGCTCATCGACTTCAGTGCTAGGGCATGCTGCGCCCATAGAGACAGCAAGCGATAGGTCCCTTGTGAGTAGCTTTGCCAATGTCTGTTAGCAGAGTACACCTCACGATCCGCTCAATTGAATGCTACAAACCTCTAATAACTCTTCATACTTTTCGCTAACAGCCGAATCCGTTAGGTTACTGAATTCCGTGCCCTGAATTAGGATATTGTAGAGAACTTTTACGAAAGCCGTGCGAATCTCAACATTGTCGTGATAGCCGATATTGAGAGAGTGCTTTAAGCCGACGTCTATATTCGCGCTTAAGAGGTTTGAGAGTATCGTGATAGCAAAGTCCGAATTAGAGATTGTTTCCTCTCGGCTGGCCACGGTCAATGATGTGTCAGTTCTACTGGACTCGGGAGGTTCATGGTTCAGGAGAGAGAGAAATCGGTTAAAGTATGTGTGAAACATCTGAGATTTCATCTCGCTCATGCCAGCGTCAGTATGACTGTCGGAAGGCTGTAAGGGTAAACGGAACGTAAGATCGGCAAGACATTTCAAACACGCTTTGTCTAGGTCTTTCTGAACCCTTGCCATGTCATCTTGCCTGTTGCCAGTTCCGTTTTGTTCGAGGCGAGGGGAGCGAGGTCGTGCTATCCACCCGAAAATATACTCGAGCAACTGATTTCTAATGCGCACATCATCCCGTAGATTCAGGTGCTCCTTTCTCTTTGTGACGACTTCACATAGGTGGCACACCCTAATCTTCACTCGCAGCGTATTCGGTGTATCCGAGACTCCGTCCAAGAATTTGGCGAAGTTCAAGGTTAAAGCTCCAAGATGAACGGAAGACGCCGCTCCAAGGTCTGATGGACTTTCCAGTCGTTCCACCAACGCCCTGAGCAGCGATGCAGCCTGTTCAGCGAACACCACTTCACTGTCTTGACCCTTGTCGACGGGAGCCAGTGCACCAGTGAAGAGAACCTCCAACTCGGATTCAAGAGCCCTAAACAATGGGTGGTAGAGAGCCGGAGAGACCTCGCTCGATAAAACATCGCGCATTGCCTCACGCACCCTCACATTGGCACAAGCTAAAAGCTGGATGCTGAGTCTCAAAAACCGAGTCAGCAGGGGCTCTTCGTAATGCTCGGAAGAGAGTCGATCGATCCATCGCAACCCCCCAAGAGCGGGTTCTTCCAAGATTATTGCTTGATCAGCTGTGCAAATTCCGCCCAGGGATGCCAGGAAGCCGGAATAATTTCGCCATTCGGAGAGTATCCTATCGTCAACAGCCTCGACGGTAGACGTAGAGACATCCTTGGCTAGGTGAATCCATCTATCAAAGGCGGCCTCCCAAGCGTTCAGAATGCCCGTGGTTGGGTATTGCATTCGGCGTAGCAGACCTCGGACTCTTTTTTGAAAGGCGACTAGCCCTGTGAATCGGAATGCACGGGAAGAAATCTCTCGAAAGACCTCTCCGTTACGGAGGATAGAGGCAGACGACTTGACAGATTCTGCATGTTTATCGACGATGGAGCACTCCTGGAGGAAAAGCCCGATACACGAAGTGACGAGTTGACATGTTTCGATGTTGGCAGAACAGAGCGAGACGAGCAAGGTAGTCTCAAGTTTGGACGATGCGATCACTACCTCAGAAGCATCTTCGGGTATCTCTGATAACTCCTGCAAACGGTCAGTAATGTTACCAACTTTTCCCCTTATCAACCTACTGGAATATGTTTCAGCAACAGAAGACGAGACTCTAAATATTCTCGAAGGGCGACTAGCTCAGAATCCTCCTTGTGGGATGCGATACGTTCGCATAACTCGAGCAAGACCTTAGAGCTTGAATTGTGTTAGTCGTGGAAGGGACAAGGTAATGGTCTTCCTACATACCTTCTGCTCCACAATTCACCCCTGAGTTCCTGCGTTCCAAACTGGTGTCCCGTATCGAATTTCCTATATGCCTCGAGGTGCCCGGTGAAGAGTCTATCTGCAACCCCTGTCGCAAGTCGTCGTACCGAAGGGTCGGGAGATAAAACACAGAACAAGAAAGAGTTGAAGAAGCCGCTGCTTGGTGTGGCGCCAGACAGGTCATCAAGTAGTCGTGCCGGCGAGTAATCTAGGAACTGCAGGATGCTGCATACCATTTCTGTAGTATCCTGCCCCTTCTGCATCGGGACGGCATCTGAGTTGGAGTTTTCGACCTAAAGTTTACGTTATTACCAATGTAGAGTACCGGAATGTGCTGCTAGGTTCTCACCTCTAACTGTGTACGCATAAACGGGACTGCCGCATCAAACAATTCATGGTATCGCAGGGCGTAAGGCTGTTGAGCGAAGTAGGAGCAGCCCTGAACGACTGCCATCTTAAAACTGTTCGGCGTACCAGCGGTAATGCAGGTTTCGACCAGAGCACCAACACGCCCGTCGAGATTGAGATGGGCAAGGCTTACGAAGGCAGCAGTCATCATATCTTGTTCGAAGAGAGGAGCCTCGACGGACGTTGGAACGCGGCGGAACACGGCATCCTTGACTTCGTCTTGAACATCTAGAGCGTAGCTAACAAGAGCCGAATCGCTCTCCGCATCAAAATGGCGTGCGGCACGAAGCAGAGATACCAAGCAGTAGCCAGCCTGCTCGTTGCGATTCCTCAGGGCTTTCCTTAGCCCGTCCAAGAAGGAGACCTTCTTAGTCATACTGCTACTCTTCGCCTCTCGCATATTGCTTGCGACCTCAAACACATCTGGTAGGAGAAACAGCAACGTTGTTTGCAGCGCATACAGGAGTGCCTTCCGCCTTCCATTATCCGCTGCGGTTTGGGTCATGTCAAATAGGGTGTCCGCCCCCCCATCGAGTCGTTTGTGAAGGAGGTGAAGCTGAACGAACTCACGAGGGAAGCGATCTATCCATCTCGTAATAAGCAGCGGGGTAACTACAGCAATGGTGTTTTGATAAGGCTTTCGAAAATGAAGGAAACTGGAGCAAATCTCCTGTATTACCAGGCCGAGCTTGGGGCCGTCGACCCAGAAGAATGACAACAGTCGGAGTACGACGAGAGCTGCCTTCTCAGCATCCTGAAACGACCCTGATGCCCCAGAGCCCGGTTGAGGGATAGCAGTGGTTCGAATGTTGTAGACAGCGTTTCTGAAATAGTCAAAGGAAACGGACCAGCTGGACGCAGTAACATATTCAATCACCGTCTTGACATGCCCATCCATCTCGGCCAAATGAGACTCCAGCAGTTCGTCGCCCGCGGAATCATCACTAGCATCTAGACTGGAGGGGCCGTCTGAGCGAGGTATTGCAATATTACGTGTGGACACCTGATCGAGCAGGGTCTGGGCCGAGAGAATGTAATTGTCGGGAATAGGCTCGAGGAGATGCTTGAGAATATCGAACAAGCGGCTCACAACAACCTCGTCGAGAGAGGGAGGTGCCGGGGCCAGTTCGAAGTCGCCATCTTGGGCAAGGGACTGCCAATGGGTAGAACAGCAATCGGCAGCAAGGGAGAGGATGTAGAGCTCCGATAGAAGGACGTGGCTAGGGTGGGCTGAAATGTCGCTGTAGGGGCGCGCAAGATCCTCCAGCAATGCCAGCAAAGACTCGAGAACGGTTGAGATGGAAGTATTGCCAAGCTCCACCAGCGTCGCCCTCGTAATGTGAAGTATGTCGTCCTGCTGCAGGCTCTGGCCGCTTGTGCCCGCACGATGAGGGAGCTGTGGTCAATATGGGTCAGTTCATCGCCGATTTCGTACGAGGTTCGAATGCGGCTCTCTTACTCTAGTGGCCAACCTATCAACCAGACAGCCGACCAGGCCTGCGTCTCCATTCATAATTGCGGAAGCATGAGGCGAGAATGACAGAGACGTCGGCTTGACAGTAAGCTTTGACTGCTTCGCGTCGTGCTGTTGTGTTGACGGTTGCGACTAGACCCCGCGAAGTGTGTTCTCCACAACCATTCGGCGGGGACGTGCCCAAGCTTCTAATGAGCTTCGAGGCCCATCGCCGTCTACTAGGATTCCACTTACGTTCATATAATTGTCCCCAAACCGCCTCTCAACAAGTGGAAGCTCCTTTTCAATAATATTGTTACGTACTTCGAATATATCTACGTGTCTGCACAGGCAAATAATTGGGAGGATCTGGATACATTTGGGTTGGCCCATTCGGTTCTACAGCTGACGTCCAATCTCAAGCATGCCCTAGCTTTTCTCTATCCCCAATTTTGAGAAATTGCTACGGTGAAGCCAATTCGTCCGTTATTGTTCATGTTCTACCTATAGCCTCGCCTGTCTCGATAGTACCCACCAGACTCTCTATTTACATTATACGGGTACCCGCTCGATCCTTGAGAGGTGCCAGGCGGGGGGAAAGAGGGCTGAGACGGACCCCGATTATTGTTGTATCCCTGGTATGGCCCGGGATTTCGATCTTGAGGTCGACCATTGTAGTAGTGAGCTGGCGGAGGTGGAGGTGGCACGCCGATGCCAAATCCTGGGGCACCTGGTGGAGGTGGTTGCGGCGCAGACTGCGATACATGATACGGCTCTGGTCGACCATACCCATTCTGAGCTCGCCCTCCCCTGTAGCCGCCACGAGAGCTATTAGGGCCGTAGTGGATGGGTTCACGTCCACCTGGCCCCTGACCTGGTCGGTTAAGAGGAACGCCCCCATGACTTCGCCCGCCTCGGTTGGCCTTGCCTCGCATTATCTCAATGTCGCTACGTGTAAGGGCTGGTTGTGGTAGTTTTGCCCCACGAAGGAGCATTGATTTATGAGTATGGGAAGTTTGTGGAATCTCGTAGTTGACGCTTGATGGCATTAGCTCCAAACTCTCTCTCGAGGGGGATCAATCGAATGATAAGTTGGGGTCATACCTGACAGACCGGTCATAATCAAGGTTCGGCATAGCACTCCGCTCGAGGGGGTACGTCAAAGCTCCATGAGGAACATATCCATCTTGTTTCTCAACTTTGCCGGAGAGTCCATCGCTGGTCTTGGGATTTAGCTTGAACTTAGGGTCGCCTTGTCGCTTCGAGTAGAAATGAGTCAAGATCTCATCATATAGAGCTTCGTGACCGTCGGAGAGGATAAGGACGTCCTTGCCCATGGTATTACGAGCAGCATCCTTCTCGCTGAGAAGCGGATATTTACTCTCAACTGCTGATAATAGTCGCGGCATATCAATAAAAGGAAGTAGCGCGGTGCCTTGCCAAGCCATCTTTTTCCCATTCAGATCAACTTCAAAGTCTTCCGGGTAGAAGTCAATAATCTCGCTGTCCTTATTTAACATGAGGTCGTGAAAGACCTCGGGCAACGCATGTCGGGATGCAGCGGGCAATACACTCATCAGTTGCTCGAACGGTTTCGATATCCGACCCTTCTCGAAAGTGATGCGCATTTGCGCAAGGTCTTTGAAGTCGGCGGCGAACGGAGCATAGTGATAAGGGTAATACCATTCCCAAGAAGGACATCCCTGGAAGTAGTAGAGTAGGACCCAAGCTAAGCCTTCTACATAGGCTTCAGCAACCTTGTGGCGAAATGCGATATCCTTAGGGTCTCGGTGAAATTTCTTTTCGTAATATCGATCCGCATACCCATCTTCCCAGAGTCGGACTTCGTCGATTGGTCCTTCGTCAGCAGGCGTTGCTGGCGTGGCAGCACCCGGCGAATCGGTGGATGAATTTCCGCCATCTTCTTCCAAGCCCGAGGCTTTACGCTTTCCAAGAGCCGAAGGTGGGGTCTGTGAGTCGATGCCATCTCCGTCAGATAAGGACTTCTGGGCCTGTAGTTGGGATTTCAAGACGCTTGCGGCGCTCTTGTTAGCGACATTCGCATCTTGGACGGTGCTCCGGTTAACCACCATGTCGTGCGTTAAAGCCCGAGATGGTGGAGCTGGATACGAGGCGATGGGATACAGAGGAAGTCCGTTAGCAGGGTTCTCGTGTCCATTCTTTCGCTGCTGTGGCGGACCGCCGTAGCGCCCTCCTCTACCCCCGTTCTCGTTCTGGAGTTTTCTCCTTTTGAAGTTGGCCTCACGGCGATCTTCTTGCTCCTTTCTTCGCTTGAAGATGGCATCCTCCTGCTTCGCGAGACCATCGAGAATGCATTGAGCCCTCTCGAGATCGATATGGCCATCTTTCGTCACGTAACCCCCCATGGACGGTAGGTTATCCTTCCAGATCGTAGTCAAGGTATCGATTCCATGTTCTCTGATCTCTAGAGCCGGTAGATGTGGCAGAAAGTCATTGCCTACGAAGCAGCACATAAAAATCCAATCGTCGATTGCTCGCTCGATATCGAATCGGAAGGGAAGGCCGGGGACAGAGAGTTCAACAGCCAGATATTCCCGAAGAACTGCAACGTGGAGCCAAATGAATGGCTTGAGAGTGACACCCTTGTCTTTCTCGTCAAACTCCCCGTCCTTCTCTTTCGCCTCACCCCGGCAACTTCTCTCGTCGTGTCCTTTCTGCCCACAGAGCTTGCAAAGTCTAGTTTTGCTGTCCTGGAAGAAGACGTCCTCGCGCAGCACTCGGAAATGGGGTTCATGTGTAGCAAGGCCCAGCATGATAAGATCAGCATCAAGCCCGTATATAACATGTCGAGTGTTCGGGTCGTGATCGGGGGACGCGCGCTGGGATCGAACAAAAGACATAATTTTATGCTCGCCTTCTCCAGGAACAGTAGCGTCGGAGATGATGACTTTCATCTTAGCCCAGCCTGGATCAGTATTCAGCTTGTACTGACACCAGTATCGTAGGCTGACGGCAAGAATGTCCATGAAAGGGGTACCAGGAGTGATGGAATTGGAGTCAAATGCTTTTTTGGCGATGCTCTCGTCGTTCTCAGCTGGGAGTGAACCGCCATTCTGCTGTTTTAGCAGCTTAATCAACTCTTGCTTGTCTGCCTCCTTCTCCTTGGCATCCTGCGCTGAGCGAAATCGCCTGGATCTTTGCTGGTTCATCTTGGCTCGGGGTGCAACTCCATCTGCATTGAAAATAGTTAGTAATCTAATAGTGCGTAAAGGTGTGCGGAATTGATGAACTCACCAACAGCTATCATGAGGATCTTACGCGGTCGAACCATGTTCACAACCCGATCAGTGTACCTGAATACCTCCAGCATCATCTCCTCCTCATCCTTTGGAGCTGGTCTGTCTTCGGGATGAGAGCAAGGATGTACAATGCCGTTCATATCGAGATATAGGTTGTCAAATTCTTCGCCGTTGGGATTGGGGCGGGTAGTATCGACGGGAATCGTTGAGCCATCCTCCATAGTGACCGGTTGATCCTCGATCACAGGCGATATGATCTTGGGGTACCTATTTGAGAGCCATCGGAAAGCTGCTGGAATACCCATTTTGAAGCGTTCGTCAAGGAGTTCTGCTTAACTGCTAATTTCTGGCTGTTTGCGCAACAGAACGGCGACGGCAACTCGGAGCAAGGCTGGGACGCCTGAAAAAAGAGTGAGGATATTAACCACGAAATCCGCAACATGAGCAAAAGACCTTTCTTTCCCTGACAATAGCGACGATGAAAGTGAGTGCGAACTTGATGCTGTCGAGGCGGTGGCCGATTATTTGTGAATAACAGCTTCGTCACGCGCGGGCACGATGCTCTTTGGAAAAGAAGAGATGGTTTGTTCACTTACGCTGTCCCCACTACGCGCCGAATCCTGCAGGTTCTTAGCGCACAGAACGTGATAGGCGAGTGGGGAATAAATATGGGTCTGGAGTCCACAAGAGCAGGACCTTCCCCCTTCCAAAAAAAAGTGACCAGTACAACTCGCTCTAGACCCATTTAAGACCTACAATGGAGCACAAGCTCATGCCCCTTCGGTTGTGGAGCAGCTTGTACTCCGGTTTCAAGAATACCTGTTAAAAGAAAGCTACGAATACGGCAAGCTCTTTTCAATTATCGGGTTACTTCATCCACTTGGCCTCATAATCGGACAACTTGGCCAGAACGAGAGAACTGACTACCCTCGATGGACTGTGCTAGACAGATACTGCTTTGTGAAGACACGACTACCTACCCGACGAGGTAGCGTGTTCTTCGTTCCTATATGCTAGTGTCAACAGTTAGATTCTCCCCGGATTGACTCCCGAGTCCAATGGCACATCGGCGCCGCAGCCATGTTTTCGATTCCGACCGCACCAGCGAAACAGTCGGTTAGCGAGACCATCACCGTCTTGAGTGGCCGACTCAGCTCTGCGACCCTCCTTGAAGACCGGCGAGCCGCGATACTTGGCTTGCGGAGCTTTGCCAAAGACTTCCCCGCATCAGTTGCATCTGGTGCCCTCCGAAGCTTAATTGGAAGTCTGAGCAAAGATGGCGAGGACGTGGACACGGTCAAGGTCGTACTCGAAACTTTGTTAATGCTTTTCAACCCGAACGCAGATAGCCCAGAAGCGTCTGAAGAGATCGCTTTGTGGCTAGCCGACGAATTTACACAGAGGCAAGAAAATATTACGTTACTTCTCGACTTCCTAGACTCGTCCGACTTCTACTCTCGTTTGTACACTCTACAGCTGCTAGGTGCAATTCTCTCGGCTCGCACCGAACGTACTGAGGAGTGTGTCTTCACGGCCCCTCTTGGTATCTCTCGCCTTGTCTCCATACTTGATGACCAACGGGACGCCATACGGAACGAGGCAATTAGCTTGCTCATATATCTTACTCCTACATCCGTTGAGATCCAGAAACTAGTCGCATTCGAAAATGCTTTCGACAGGCTTTTTGCTATCATAGAAGCTGACGGCTCTCTGGCTGACGGAGGAAGGACGGTTGAAGATTGTTTGATCCTACTTGCAAACTTGCTTCGCGGAAATACGTCCAACCAGGCCCTCTTTAGGGAGTCGGGTTGTACTACTCGGTTAGCAGAGTTACTAGGTCGGGTGCTACAACCCCAAAGCGAAGCTCTCGACATTGCTTCGTGGGCGGAGTCCCAGAAAAATCGCAATGTCTATGCCTTCCTTGCCATTATTCGACTCTTTATCGTTCGAGGTTCTGTTGGTACGTCGCAAAACCAAACGGCCATCTGGAAAAACGGTCTAGCCTACCAAATTCTCCAGCTCGCCTTTAGCCAAGGCGCACAGGCGCAAATAAAGGCCGAGGTGCGGATCTCTGTTCTAGATCCTAAGACGTGTATCACTAAATAATGTTTAGGCTCTAGTTACTTGTGGTGATGTGATCCGTCGAAATCCCAATCTCCAGGAAAACTTTGCCGGGCTCATGGTTCCGGCTCCTCTAGATACAACTGATGGAGGAGAGGCAATGGCGAATGGGCGTGCTACAGTCTACGTTATCGATGGGTTGCTCGATATAACCTTGCGTCTTCACGACCCCCAGGAGTTTGATGTTCGATTTGCTGCATGCGAGTGCCTGCAGGCGTATTTCGCGAACCATGAGGTTGTCAGGCTACATTTTCTGGACAGAGCTATCGAGGGTCACCAGTCCGGCCGACATGAGACGACCAATGTTTTGACTATTTTACTACAATTATCGTCAGATATATCTGCTACTGATCCGTACCGACATTGGTTCGCAGCGGTTATCGTTTTTCACTTGTTATATGAAAACCCTGCGGCGAAGGCGAAGGCCATGAGTCTTACGGAAGGCGATTCATCGAATGGGGAGGAGGTGGTAACGAGTATTCAGACCATCACTGCGCACGTCATCTCGGGCCTCCGTCGGGATGATGATACCCGTGTGCTCGTTGGGTACTTGATGTTACTGCTTGGCTGGTTGTTCGAGGACCTTGACGCTGTCAACGATTTCCTGGCGGAAGGGAGCAATGTACAGAGCTTGATACAGGTGGTAACGCAGCCCATGGCCGTGGGTGGTGAACTCGTCCAGGGGTTGTGCGCTATGCTCCTAGGTGTTGCCTATGAATTCTCTACCAAGGACTCGCCGATTCCAAGGGCGACCTTACACTCAATCTTGACGTCGCGGCTTGACCGTGATCTCTACCTAGATCGACTGTCGAAGCTGCGCAGCCACCCATTGCTACGAGACTTTGAGGTCACGCCCCAAAAACTCGATAACTCATCTCCTGGGAGACTAGCAGATGTCTACTTCGACGGGGTGTTTGTCGAATTCTTCAAGGATAACTATAGCCGCATAGCTCGTGCCATTGATACGGATCCTGGTATGGAGATATCTGTAGTCACAAACGGCGTCCAGAAAGGCATCTCCAGAGAACTTGTGGATTCACTGCGAAACAGGGTAGAGGAGAAAGATCGCGCGCTGCAGGAGGCCCAGGCAGCTTTGGCATCTCTCGAGCGACAACTTGGTCAAGAGCAAGCAGATCACCGTCGAGCTAGGGACACAGCTGCTATCGAGATGTCGAGGGTGACAAGTGTCAATCAGGGCCTTCTGAGGCACCACGAGGAGGAATTGCGGTTCGTGTCTCCTCTCCCAATTTAACTCTGGACAAAACTGACTACTCCGATAGCAAAATTCACGCCCAACAGGCAGCCACAGACACAGATCACAAAAAGCAACTCACACAATTACAAGCGCAACAAACAGCCCGAGACGGCGACTACCAAAAGCAACTTGTCCAGGCGAGGAAGGCAGCTGAGGCGGAGGCCGAAAGACTTCAACGTCGCACCGAGGCCGAAAAGGCTGACCTACGTGCAACTATCAGTAGATTTGAGGTGGACTTGATCAAGGTACGGAACCCTCATTGTCGGGGCAACCGGTACTGACCCTCGTGTCGCGCAGGCGCAGAAGAGCAATACCCAAGAGTTACAAAGTCTTCGAGATGAAGTAGCAACCCAACTTCAACAGGAAAGATCTAAAACCAAGGAGGCTGAAACCAACCTCCAGCAGGAAAGGATCCAACTCAAGGAGGCTAAAACCAGAATTCGAATCCTCGAGGGGCAATTGGAAGAGGCACAAGCAGCAACGAAGGAGTCGCTGGCTAGAACCCAGGAGGTAGAGCACCAAAATCTCATTGATATTACGAGAGAACGCCATGGCTTACTTTTAATTCTAGGCTGAGTCCGCCTTGGCAGAATCGAATAAGGCGAAGGAAACATCACAATTGGAACTTGAGGATCTCCTCATGGTTTTCGGAGACTTGGAAGAGAAGGTCGAAAAGTACAAGGTATGTCATGGCGATAGGACTAAGTCATCGATGCTGACTGCTGGCGGTTTTAGGCTCGTTTACTCGAGCTCGGCGAGACAGTGTCGGACGGAGAAGAGGAAGGAGATGACGATGACGATGATGATGACGACGACGCTAGCAGTGACAGCAACGAAGAGGAAGGAGACGACAAGGACAAAAATGGAGAGAAGATTAAGGACAAGAAGAATGTCAACAGCCGGTGAACATGAGAAGGAAAGTTCACTAAGAGTTCCGAATGGTAGTTGTGGTGTACCTCGAGCAGATACCCGTTACAGGAATATAGTAGGACAGGAGCCCCGCCAGATTGCATCGACCCCATCTGCAGGTAGAGGTAAGGTACAGGTATCTACCTACCCTCCATACTCCTTGGGGATCATAGGTCATTTAGCTAGGCCTTCGAAATTTTTCCCAACAGGGCATAGCCTCTCCCGCTGAAGCTCTGCTCCCACAAAACACACTTTGTTTGGTATTGAAGTTTCGATTTCAACACCCAGCTTTTATTCTCATCCCGTCGCGAGTGATAACAAAAGAAAAATGTCGCTTCCCCACGATTCAGATAGCTCCGATGAGGGCGAGTGGCTTGACGTTGAAGGCGACGAGGAACCCATCACCATCACGTCCCTCCTTGACTCGCAGACTTTTCCTACTGTGGCAGCAATGCTGGACCACTGCAAACAGCAACATAATTTTGATTTCGCCGCTGTTCTGAATCGCTTGGGTCTTGACTTTCACGGTGCTGTGAAATTGGTCAACTACATCCGTGATCGCGTCAAACAATGCCAGCAGCTCCCCGTCGAAATATCTGTCAAGGACTTCGAAGATGAACGCTTTCTACAGCCAGTTTTGGAGAACGATGCACTTATTTTCTCCCTTGACGAGATCTTAGAAGCCGAACAGCCTAGTCCAGTATATTCAGAGTCGAAAGGCACTGAAGGCGGGAGTCTCTCGGCACAGAATAAAGAGCTCGAGGAGGAACTTGAGAGAGTTCGGACTCAGTTCGCCAACTATCGTCTAGCAGTACAGGAGACCCTGGATCGGAGATGGGGCGATGATGCCGAACCCGCCAGCACTACTCCTAAAAAGGATTCATCCGAGTCCTATTTTGAATCCTACGCCGCCATCGGTAAGAGCTATGAAATGCGCACCCATTTACGTATATATATTGACTAAGGTTAAGGTATTCACGAAACTATGCTGAAAGACGCAGTCCGGACAGATGCTTATCGCGACTTCATCTACGGAAACAAGCACATCTTCAAAGACAAGGTTGTGCTCGACATTGGTTGCGGCACTGGTACGTGTTGACCTACGGCATAAAATTACTTAATGTTTAACATTTTCTCATCAGGAATTTTGAGCATGTTCTGCGCCAAGGCTGGTGCGAAGCAGGTCATTGCAGTCGACAGGTCAGACATCATTCAGAAGGCGAGGGAGAACATTTTCAACAATGCCTTGTCCGATGTTATCACATGTGTCAAGGGCGCTATCGAAGAGGTCAAACTGCCCGTTGATCAGGTCGACATCATTGTCAGTGAGTGGATGGGCTATTGCTTGCTCTATGAGGCTATGCTACCAAGTGTCCTCTATGCCCGCGACAAGTATCTTAAGCCTGATGGATTGCTAGCACCCAGTTCTTGTACCCTCTGGGTCGCCCCTGTTGCGGATTTAGAATACGTTTCAGACCAAATCTCTTACTGGAGAGACGTGTACGGTTTCGACATGAAAGCGATGCAGGAAGGCATCTACGATGAGGTCAGAATCGAACCTATGCCCAAGAAATCACTTTGCGGAGAGCCTTCCCCCTTCAAGATCCTAGACCTCCATACCATCAAGACCGAAGACCTACAGTTCACTGCGACATGGTCATCACAGATGAATCGAGAGGTTGATCAGGTTGATGGCTTCCTGATCTGGTTCGACAACTTCTTTGCAACATCGCGGGATGAGCCTGTCCCCGCCCCTGAAACAACGCCTGACCTGTGGGACCGGAAAACTCAAGGGAAAGTGGCTTTCACCACCGGCCCTTTCGACACGGAGACACACTGGAAGCAAGGCTTACTTCTTGCTCCCCCAGAGGAGATGCCTTCTAGAATATCACTTCCCTGCAGCCTCTCTGGCCAAATTACTTATGCGGCCGATGACGGAAACGCAAGGGCGTTGAGGTTGGATGCTTCTTGGTCTCGCAATGGAGGTGAAACGAGGAATCGATCTTGGAAGCTGAAGTAGAGTGCATGCGAGCGATGGCGAGCAACATCCATTAGTGTTCTAAGCCCCAGAATGACGACAGAACCAGCCCTTCGCGGAAGGACCTCAAAAATGAGGAACCTGAAGGGCTTGTAGGAATAGATTCACGATGCTCAGGAATCCTTCGCCGAGAATAAAACCCTAGTCCGCAGGATTAGAGTCTGGCAGCATAAGAGCAGAGACGTGAACGTACCGAGGCAAGGATAATGAGAGGTGTTTGCGCTCGCTTGGAGATATGGACCCAATACCAAGCAAACAAACCTCCAACTACTCGAGCCAACGTGAATGATGGAACGTTGTACATCCCTTGCACTTGTTAGCCAAAATCTGGTCATGAAGGTGGTGTTCACTTACCAACGGCGACAGCTATACCGCCCGGAACTAGAGGTCGCCATCGTTGTCCTACGGCAACGGTCCTTATGATCGTAGCTCCGGCGAAGAGCATTCCAGCCCCAATCGCCCATTGCTTAGCCATGTACGGCAATCCCTGACCGATGACCAATCTTGCAGTGAAGATCCAAACGTAGGCTGTCGGAACCTGGAAAAGATCGCCGGGAATCTCATAGACGCTTCATTAACATCATCGTCAGCTATCCATATATCGAAGAAATAACTGGGTTGAAAGGGGTGACTAACAGTGTGTAGACACGATATATGAATGCACTGAGAATGGCACCGGCAGTCGCTCCTATGACCTGGCCCCAGAACTGAGCCTTCGGTGCAGCCCCTAGCAGGTGACCGGTTTTGAGATCTTGCATAAGATCCCCTGCCTGTAAAGCACCCTGCCTCAAGTTGTTAGAGATCTATCGTTAAGGAATGGCTTGGGAGTAAAAGACTTACAGCTTCGGACTACAGTGTAACAGCGTCAGCATCATACCACAAAACGAAGAGGGGAAAATGGAACATACGATAGCCCCTGCAATCAAGTTAATCAGTACACTAGACTTGTTGGACTGAGGAATGATAAAGGCAAAGAATAGCTGAGCAAGCTTGCTGATGCCAGATACGGGGTTCAAATCTGTTTCACCTAGGGCCCTAACACCCATGATGCTCAGTACCAGGGCCATAAGAACCGCAATTATAGTAGCATAAAGAGGCACAAGGTCACCAAATACGAGGTGTGTCGTCAAGACGCAGAGCGCAACAGAAGCAAGGAGCCCCACAGACACCAGGCCATTGCTAATACGTTGCTCTGGCGGGGCATCATCTTGCTCCTCCTCATGAATCGACCGAGTCTCGTCTTCAACAGTTTGGTCTGGTGTTGAGTCTGGTTCCTCATCATCATCTTGAAGCAAAGTGTAAGCAGGAGAAGAAGGCTTCCATAATCCTCCAACTCCGTGCTCTTGGACTCGTTGCCGCAGCGAGGCGATTATGCTACCCAGGTTCTTAGAATAGATGGGCCGTAAGGCCACATATGCGAGACTGACGACAGCATCTACAAGCATGATGGCCAACGAGATCCAAATAATCCAGCCTTTGCTACCGTGCTCCCAATCGTCAACGTCACCCGGGGCCCATCCTCGCGACTTGGCCAGGGGACTAAGGATACCCCATCCAACAACGGCACCGAGAGTCATATGTAGTGTAGTCTCGGTGCCCATAATGATTCCCTGGCCGACGTATGCAAGACTAGGATTAAAAGTCCAAAGCCAAGTTTGAGCGGCGACAGAGCCGAAAACAGGAAGGTTGCGAATGATGGGGAAGAAGTAGGTCATAAGAGTGAAGAAGCCAGAACCCACGAAGCAAACCAATAGTAGCCGCATGTTACCGGCCCAATCTGCCTTATCGGGGTCTTGTTGATGCTCCTGGTCGGCCACAGCTGGGCCTATTTCGGCTCCACGTAGAAGTTCATCACGGGGCACCAGACTCGCAAATCCGCCTTGAGCAGCGGCATCGAGCTCGTCCTTAGTAGACTGACGGCCTTTGGCATGTAGTACGGAGATCAAGACTGCGGTACTGAAGCCACTCGGAAATCTCAACCGCTCCCTAATGATGACTTGGCGGCGCCTATGGATTGAAAATCAGCGTGTTAGCTCAGTGATAACGATGCGTTGGTGAGAAACCTACAGCGGCACGGCAAAGACAACACCAAAATAGCATAGCCCAAGCGACCAGACAATAAGTTGCCAAGTACTCAGAGAGAGGGGACCTCGTTCATCAGGAGCCAGCAAGTAGTTCATGGCTGGGATCTGTAACCAGTCAGAGCGTGTAATATATAACCATTCGCAGAGGCAACCAACAACTCCAACAAATCCGCAGCCCAGGGGCATGATGGCCATGCCGCAAGCCACGCTTTGCAGCAGAACGTTCTCAACTGGCGAAAAGGGGAACTGAAGGTGCCGGGAGAGGAGCTTGAAAATACCAAAGCCCATGAGGCTGGCTGGCATTGACATGATGGATACCCAGCCGGTTTGCAGGCCGAAGTACATATTGGAGAAGCAAATGACGGTGCCCACTGCCAAGCCGGCGAGGACGCCCCTGACAGTGAAGCTTCGTCCCGGCACCGACGGAGAAGTCATGATGGCGTTGCCTCGGCTCGCAACCGTATTTGCTTGTTTGTTGGTTGAAAGGTTCAAGTTCGTGTCACATTCGAGGTCACTGGTTAGCTCCGTCCCTTCCTGAATCTCCGAACGCGTAGTTCGGCGCCGGGCGAGATGACTAATCCGGAGCCATTCCGTCACCGCCGTCCGAATCTACCTATGCACACGAATTCAAGGAAGAAGATGCAAGTGCCTCGTTCAAGTGCTGCCTCTGAGAGATTGAATGTGACTCAAGATGATTTGATCATCAGGCACAGCCCCGTCTTGTTAGTTTCCATTTGTCAAGTTTGCGGATTTGCAGGCAAAGGTTGATGGTCGATCAGTCTGTTACTCCAATCACATCCACTTTAATATCATCAATTGGGTATGAAGATCTGAATACAGCGATTAAGTATTATGATACACAAGCCCCCGTATTCTTCCAATCTAAGACTCCACTTACACCATACAATGCTGTTCCCGCTAGTAATGGCATGGGTATGACGCGACGAGCTGGGTGGTCTCGGCGCGGTGTCATAGCCGCTGTCCGTACTAGACCTCTTTTACATTTACAAATATGAGAAGTTAGAAGCCAAAGCTATCTAGCAATGAGCTAGCGTCTGGCTCCTCAAATGTTGTTGGCGGAGGCTGTCGTCGCTTCTCTCCGCCGCTTCTCATATGAAATTGTAGGGTGGGCGATGGCAGATCCGCAACAACCAGCGAGCTCCTTCGTCGAAGTAACTTGAGAGTGTTGACTTCACCACCAAGTCCAGCCACAGCTGGCTTTTGAAACTCCCAATTCCGCACTAATTCGCGTCAGTACTCTCTACTCTCATTTGTTCCATCTCAAGATTCATACCTAAATCCAAGCCCAGAAGATCACAGCCCATGCGGTCATACAGCTTGGCACTATGCAAAACGAATTCCCATTCTACCTTTGGTGTGACCTTGGACGCTCCTCGCAGTGTCTGAAGAGTCTGGTGCCGCAAGTCCGAGTACAGCACCACCAAGGCTGGATCGTCAGTAAGGAATAAGCGGGATTTTATGTCGGGTGAACACGGCGTTTCGAGCAGAGTATAGACGGGGGTCTGCTTCCATGTCAGTTCAACAAGTCCAAAACAGGGTCCTTGGGAGCCGTACAATCAATGCTCTCACTGACATGTCCTTACGACCTAGCATCCAAAACGCCCAGGATGCAAGCCAGCGATTGCCTTCTTGAGCTGCCAGGGGAAGCACCTCATCTTGCAGCAGTCTTCGGAAAACAGGGCCATTGTCTCCCTCATATACCCGCGTCACAGCGATAGCCAACTGCATATCTTTGAGCTGTCTCATACAGACCTCAACAGCATCATGAAGATGGTCAGCAAGAAGAAAGAAGGCCGCAGCATACGCAAATCGCCGCTTGCTTAGCAACGCATACGCGTTTTTCAGGGCCGTTGTCCTCCACTTAGGGTCGTCAAAGTTATTCGCCAACAACCGCTGTGTCGCCCCTTGCTCCCTATTCCAGCTTGCCATCCGCCATAGACCCTGCAGAACCGCCTTTTTGCGTAAGGCAAGGTAGAACAGGCTGCAGTCGACCGGGTTCTTGAGTTCGCTTTTGGTGTACTCATTTCTAGCAATCAACTCAAATTGTGCCTTCACTGCATTTGCGTCCGAGAGCCACATGAAAATACCACTCTCACGAGCATGCTCCCAAGCCATCTTGCCTTGGTTCTGACGAGACACAAAGTCTACTAGGATGTCTTGGCTGTTGGAATGATATGCCCAATTGATTTCACGCCATGAGAGGTGCATTTCGTTGGTACGCCCTTTTCGCAAGGCGTGCTGACGGAAGAAGAGCATGAATCGAGCACCATTCTCGTCCATTGAGCGGCGATGCTTTTCGACAAGAGACACACATTCAATAATGTCTGCCAGCTGAATCTGCTCGTGACCCGACAATTGCGGGATGCTCACTTTAGTCAGCTTCTCGTTGATCCAAACTGCCGTCTGCTCGGTAAATATATCGTCATCTTCGTCACCATCTTGTGGCCCATTAAGGTAGGATCCCGAGCCTTTCTCCACCGCCCTACTCAGTAGTCGCTACAGAAGTCTGTTAGCATTAGAAACTATTCATAAGAAGTACAACGTACTGCTGGTGTGTAGAAGTCTTGCAAATCCAATCCGAGATAGTCGTCAATCGCTTCACCCTCAATGTAATACTTCAAGGTCTTGTAAAGCGCTACAAGTGCACGCCGCACCAACACAGCTTTCCCAGACAGGATGCATTGGCTAAGAAACTGCGGGTGGAACACCGGAAGAGGGCCATTGAATCTCTGAACCACTTCAAATAGGTCCCAGTTTCCATCTTTGCGAGGCGGTAACCGAAGGTCTGAACGAAGAGATTCCGAAACACCAACTTGTCTATCTTGAACGAACATCTGGTTTCCGGCTCCGATTACCAAGTAGCCATCGCCAAGCCATGTCGAGTCGCCAATAGGGTGAGATGTCAACTCACGGATGCTAATTTCTCGAATTTGTGCCCAGGCTGGTCCTTTGTTAAGATAATCGAACCGCATCTGTGAGAGGAGGAGAACGCGCGATGGAAAGCCAACGGCCAAGATCGACTGGGAATCAGGTGTTGAGGTCCAATCAAGGTCCTGTATCACATTATGGGTCTTGAAGTCCTGCTCATATTCCAGTCGGGAACCACCAATATCCCAGATAGTGACTTGCGATCTTGTCGAGTTTATCAATGCAGCCTTCTTGAGCGTGCTGCCACTGACTAGAGCGGGATTCGATATCCCAGTCTCTGTAGTGCATGTCGATAGCCATCCGACGCTGCGCTGCTCTGGATCAACGCGCGCAGTCCAGAAGTCGACCCGGCCAGTATTGCTATAAGAGATCGCGACATCTCGGGCAAAGATATCCAGGAAGCCGGATACAATAGGAGAGGAGCCCGCTGGGTCTACCGGAAGAACATATGCCAATTCTTTAGCTTCCTTCAATTCGAATCGGCAATATTCCTGGATATCCGCCCCAGCAGTCGTCATTGGGTCATCAAAGTACCGAGGCAGATTAATCTTCCAAACAACACCGTGCCCTTCCGATGTCACCGTAGCGATGTGCGCAACAGTGTAGTTCTTGACGTCTTGGCGAGGTAGAATGATAAGGCAAAGGGGTTTCCCAGTGACTTGGTAGGGACAATGGGCTAAGGACGCAGCCGTGTTAGTCCGACAGTCGTAAAGAGACACCGTCTCGTGGCGCAGAAAGACAACAAAGCGGCCTTTCCGGAGGACACATATACGATGAATATGACCTTTTTCTGGGATCACGCTTGAGCGAGTCAAGCTAGGGCCATAGTTCTCCTGTCGGCCTAGGACGTGTTTCCACACAATGCTCTCGCCGTCTGTCGTCCTGGACACGACGGCGCGACCACTGAAATTACGAACTATCTTTCTGATAGACGTCGAGTGCCCAGACCACATGGTATGCATGGATAAGCGATTTTCGTTAGTTGTTGGGTCGAAAAGATCCGCGACGCTTGCCGTAAACACTCCTATCCTCCCATCGAACGCATGTAAAAGGACGTGAACTTTACCGCTTTGCCTGTCGCAGTAGGTCTGTACTTCGACATGGGGCGTACTTTGGAAGGGCAAGAAGTTACCCAGCAGCTGAAAATGGGGGGATTTGACTTGCGCAACATTGAATATTGTTGGGGCCCCAGCAGTGCTGCTACCCACATTCTCAAAAGCCCAGGCAGACATCGATCCCTTGCCATCGAGGGCGATACAAATTTCGGGGTTCCTATTTGCGACAGCGACGAGGTGTTCAATCGCGACTTCATCGTTGCCAGGGTCATCGGCCATACGGTCCTTGACAGCTCTCTCCACAGACGCTGTAAAATCTCGCCCATCAAGGATGAACACGATGCGCAGATCTTCCTGCGAGGGGTTGTTCCGGGGAGATTCGCACACATCTATCTGGCCCCATAGCTGCCAGTGTTTTCCATCAGGCGTGTCCGTCGGCGTCCAGATGCGAACACGGTTATCGAGACAGATCGTGTACAGTGCATTTTCGGCAGCTTGTTCAACGTAAAACGGCTTACGCCACCGCACCAAAGTTACGATATCCGGGTGACGAAGGTACGACAAGTCAAAGCGAACTTCATCGGAGCCATATGTCAACCGGCGCCAAACCTTGACGAGGTGGTCTTGTTGGCCAGTCGATGCGATATACGCTGAGTCGTACGAAAGCAAGGCGTATTTGACGGGGCTAGGAAGCTTCTTCTCCCACGAACATATCGGTTCGACTTTTGCGACAAATAGCGAGAGGGAGGATGTCGCTACAAGGAGCTCCTCGGAGCTTCCCCACGACAAAACAGCTGGTGTTTCCGAGTTGAGATGAGGGATGTTGAAGGTCGATTCGAGGGCCCACTACCAACCTGTGAGCTCATGCATCCATGCCACAGCGTATAGACTGGAGAGATAACCTTCAATGCATCTTCTTGCTGCCCAAGTGGCTTATAGATGCGGACTTCGGTCGATGTACAAGTAGCTATCTTCCCGGTCGCTTCGTCGATTGATATGGCGTCGAGGGGTTGCTCGTCGTCATCGTAGATCGTTTGAATGACCCCCTGTGATCCGTTTAGGATCGCGAAGGCACTGCCCGTAACATACGCCTATAATGATGCCCTTTAGTTGAGTTCGTAATCTATAAGCTCCCAGACTTACGTTGATGTGCCTCCTGTCCCAGTAGCCCGAGGCCAAGCCTTGGAGCCTCGACTGTGGCTTGCCCGGCAGGACGGCTCTCATGCTACCAACAAATGACGGGTTGCGCGCATTTCTAAGGGTATTTGGCGGTGTTCAAAAGGTTTCCTAGTCGGACTCGTGCGGTTATGGAAGGCTTGCAGAATTTGGTATTCAACGACGTTGGAGGTATGTATGCGACATTCCAAATTAACGTGACGTGACGTGACGTGTGATGCCGAGTTAGTGCGGCCCCGCTGATTAACCCATTCCATCCAGGTAGCGAGGCGCCTCAATCAGCAGCTTAATATTGACCTCACGTAGACACCGGAGCTACAGTAGTGGTAGTAGGTTCAAGGTTTGAGTGATCAGACAATAGTTAAACTTATTATTAGACAAACGCCATCAGCTCCTCGCAATTCACAGGGGTATCCATTGAAGCAAAACCTATCCGTCCTTATCCAAAAATGCATCCAGGTCCTCTCTCACTGCATCATCCCCTTTTACTCCCCATCATACATCAACCATGCTCTTGAACATCATATCGCGGTATAAAAAAACCCCCTATCGAGGCCATACCTATAGCTCAGCGACCTGATTTTGTGGACCGTCGTTGCTGTCCTTTCAACGCGGATTTCCCCTCCCGAACATGTTTAGACGACTGTGTCGAGGGAGGGAAGGGTTCTGGTGATCGAACGCGCACTGATCGACTCGCCATGGTGCTTCCCGATAGCTGAGGGGTAGTATATCGCGAGCCACCCGGTTTGGCGCCCACAGATCTGCTCGCTGCAACTCCAGAATGTGGTTGCAAGGTCGATGGTGGCCTGAGCGATCGCGTACCTACGGGCCGATCCGGGGTCGTCCTCTTAGTTGGCGCAAACTGCCGCTGTGACCCAACAGGTCGGTCTTGCTCTGAGAATTCGACCAAGGTAGTCTGGAACGAGAGACTTGGTATTGTCCGTCGTGATCCCCCGCTTGACAGGACCGGGCCCCTGTATTGCCCCCCAAAGTCGCGCTCAAGATGTGATGGTACAGGCGCTCTCGGCGTAGTAGTAGATAGGTTCTGCAGCTGCTCGGTTCTCCGATTCTGATATCTTGGGGGGGATTCTATAACCACTTCCTCACCACCTGTAATGGATGATGCAACATCGTCCTCATCCGCTTCTCTTACAGGGGCCATTGCGCTCTGAGATACGATTCCTGACATCGGCAAAGCTTGACCTGTCCACCGAGTGGGAGTCTCGAACGAGCTGGTAAGAAAGTCGTGGTGCTCTTCGTTACGCCTGAATGCGAGACGTCTTGCAGAAAGGCCGCCCCAGCTATTGCGATAGTTACTTCGAGAGAATGGAATTGGCGCTGGCTGAGGCTTGGGAGTGTTACCCTTGAGTCTCTCGCAAGATTTTCTCCACTGTTGAAGATGCCGGTTTCGCTTCTCGCGGTCATGTCTCTTCCCGACTTTTGACGCTGTATGTGCTTGGCCGCTCTGCTGTAAAGATGAGATCGACCATTGCTTCACATAATGGCGTTGCTTTTGCACGGCCCACACCTGCCATGCGTCCACACTACGCTGCTCGAGCTCATGGGCATAGTCATTCCAAGCAACAACCCATCCTCGCACGTGGAAAACTTGGGCGGATTCATGTTGTTGCCTATCTTCTGCGGCCTGCTTGGCCCAGGTTTCGATCGCGAACTTACGCTGTTCAGACTTCTTGAGCGATTTGAGATTATCAGCAGCTCGTTGCAGTGTTTCATTATGAGCTGCCACAGCCCTCCAGTGATCAAGGGCTGAGAAGAAGTTTCGTTTTTTCCTTATTGAAGACATTTGCGCATACTTTACCATTAAGTACCGCTTCACTTGCTCCCTTTCCCGTATTTTCCGTTGCTTCACGGTGACATCAAACACCCTTAATAAACGGGTAGCGCCGATATATAAACTTGCGCGACTCTCCAGTTGTGGCAGGTGAGAGTGCTCTTGTTGTTGGCGATCCAGCTGCCGTAAGAATTGCGATTTAGCCCGGCCTCTCCGTACCGTCTGGGCTGTTACTCGCAGGTTCTTGTCACGTTCAGCGTTCTGGCACCACTTATCAAACACACGGCTAACAGAGAGGTACTCGTGTCTCCAGATGAAAGCTTGTGCCCTCGTCCGCAGGTTCCATTGAGTGAAAGCAAAGCCTGCCTCTTTCAGCAAAATATGCCGGTGGTATACTCTTGATCGTCGATCAATCTCAGCTTGATCCCACCACTCTCGCAAATGAGTGAAAGATTGTTGTACAGATCCAATACGCCTAGCTGCTGCAGTTCGTATTGTCTCCTTCTCAGCGTGACCCTGCCATTTGTCTAAGGAAGCGACCGCATTTCGTACCGTGGTCTGTGTCCTGATGGTTTCTCCAAGTGCCGCAGTACTTGAAACCTGCAGCATCCAATTTGATAAGACCTTCTTCTTCGTATGCAGGACAAGTGCTTTACGAGCGGAATATTCGGCGTGGTGACAACACCATCGATCCAAGATTCTGCCTCTCCTTTTCAGTCGATAGGACTGAGCCGCTTCTTGTGCATTCGCCTTGAGATTATCATCCTGAATCACAAGATTTCGCTGCCATTTCTTTATCACCGTGATGACTCTTAACTGGTCAGCTTGGGGCTCCCTGGACGGAGGCGCTTGACTCCAACCACGGAAGCACCGAAATCGAATCATGTGTCTTCTAGCAACGGCTTCTCGCTCAATACGACGGGCGGTACGATCAGCCCAGTGATTGAAGACCTTGCTTGCCAGATATATCTCACGGGCACGAGCAGCACGTCGCAGTAGTCGCTGGTGCCTCGCCTCTGTCTCGACCATCTCCGCCTCTTTGCGGTTATCTAGTGGGGTTTCGTAGGTAGGCTGTCTTTGGCCAAGAGACTGCCTGCCTTGGTTTGGTATTGTCGAAGAGGCTTCATCCTGCCGCTGATAAGTAATTACTGCCTCGGGCTGCGTGATCATGTTTGGTCGTTTCGTTGACTGGGACGGACGTATCATGGCTTTTGTCGTCTTCTCATCTGATTCGGTTTTGTGTGGTACAAATTCGTCGTGATTCATTTCTCTCGCGGAAATCAAAGGCATCTGCCGCCCGTCCTCTTGCTCTTCTTTTGTCAGCCCTTCGCCAATTCTTGCAGTTGTAAAACGCCAGCCGTTTCTGAGAGACGGCGGAGCTGGTGACTGCAGATTGGATATCGGCTGGTCTCTAGGACCTATTTCATTATGCAAGCCATCACTCTGCGACTGGCTATTTAGCCTTTCGCCAGATCCTGGCTGAACAATGTGTTGGATTTGATGCTGCTCTGTTGTCATTTCTTCCATTGGTTTCTCGCTAACGGTTGGCAGAGATGTCATTTGTTGGTTTTGTTCGCCCTGCCGTTTGGCGACAACTGAGCGCCAGCGGCCCATGACAGAGGACAGAGCGGCACGTCGAGCAGCTAGAAGCACCTCTTCTTGATTGCTAACCGGTCGAGGAGCAGTGTCCTCTTCCTCATCTTCCTCGTGCGGGTCTACATTAGATGCGAGAGAGGGAGATTTGGGCATGTCAATCTCGTCAAACGGATGATCCCCAGTCTGCGAACCCTGTTCAGGATGCTTCCGACGACTAGAAGAGAAAGCTGGCGAATTGGACGGTGATGTTCGGTAGGATACAGTTGTGTTATCAGCAAACTCGAGCATAATGCCCATCCGGCCCAAAATGGCCTGGAATTTGGCGATGAGGGAGCCATCACCTCGCTCACCGCCCACTCTAAAAACAAAGGTTGACAAATGATGGTCGGTATCAGGGTCGATTCCAAATTTAGGGAGAACTTCGTCGTATGCCTTGAAAAGAGCTGCGGCTGGCAGGGGCTTCGGATCTGGCGATGCGTCTAGTAACTCTTGTGCCGCGGCAACAATATCGTGCAGGGCGCGAATGTCTAGGTCCGATTAGAAGACACATCACAGGAAGAAGGAAGAAGACAAACCATTGTTAGAATAGTAGGGGTCCTGACTTGAGGGTGCCCGACTAATGTCGCTTGAGTGGTCATCGTCGGATGGGGAGGCAGGTCTAGGGTCCTGCGGCTGTAAGTGTGCCACTAATGGGTCAGTATAACGAGTTATCTGTCAAGAAGCACGAAGCGACTTACTATCCGGCGAGCAATTCAATGCCGTTATCGATCCATACTCAAAACGGCGATGCGCACAGCTGAGCGACGGCTGTTCTCACGAGTACAGACACAGGCCTCGCGACGAGGAGGATTGCTGTCGTTGAACCAGTAGCAGGAGGATCGGTCTGTATAGGAAATAAACGGGCAACCACAAGGCAAAAATAGAGACAATCGGGAGTTGTGAGTGACTACTACCGCCACGACGAGGAGTTGGTATAACCAAGCAGATGAAAGAACAAAGCTTCGCGATCGCGACACGCTAGGAACTGTTACGCGCCGCGCAGCTGAAAGGTGCTGGTACTTGGGGACTCGGTCCCTAAGGTACCCCACCTGTAAGTGACGAGGTGGTTGGGGTTGGGTGGCTGGTGGCTGAGGTAATCTGCAAGGAAGTCTAAGTGCTAACCGCGCGAGCCGCGTTATGTCAGCAGCAAATCCTTAACTCCAAGCTGTAACACTAACACTGTGCGGACCACTCCACAGCTGCCGTAATTGATATCATCCACCTCTTTTCTTATGTTTGCGGGAATACAATCGCTCGTTTCGTCCCGACCAGCGTCATGAACCGTGCAAAGTCTCGTCCGATTCAGAAATTTGCTACAGCAGTATCCCATTGCTCAGCCGAGGTACGTTGAGGAGCGTATTCGTCTCTTCAGTAACATATCATTTAACATGACCATAGGCTTCAATATATGGCAAGTGCATCGTAGCCGACTACAATGCCGTATACAAGGACAAATGTGTCAAGGAATTCATGAAGCTTAAAAATTGCTATTTGGTTAGTTACAGTTCTCCGAGGTCTACCCAGCAATATCTGACAATACATCTCAAAATAGGCTGCTGCGAAGAAATAGCTACATTTACATCTAACTCTTGTCTTGTTCTTCTACATTTTGACGCAATGGAACTCTAGAACTAGCTATCAAAGTTTTAAGAGGCGCAGCAATAACGTCGCCTGCTGTACTTCCTGTTCCTCTTCCGCGATAATGTTCTGGGCCTCAGCTCCCTCGCCCAACTTCTCAATGGGTCGGCGCAATACCTTCTCAAAGGCTGCCGAGTGAGATTTGAAGACGTCTTCCAACCCCAGATCCTCTGGATCTGATAGCACCCGATATTCCATCTTTACATCGTCTGTAGGCTGTAGACCGGCCTTCTTTCGAAGCCGCTGCACTCGGTTGATGACTTCTCGAGCAAGGCCTTCCTGTGCCAGCTCAGGATGCAGCTCGGTATCTAAGATAGTCAGGACATCACTGTCTGTGTTAGTTTCGAGCTGCTTTGATGCCTCATCCTCCTTCACGCCTCGGCGAACGACAAGGTCACCCTCCTCCAGACGGATCCCATCCACCGAGATTGTCTTGTCGCGTACGTATTCTTGCACTTGGTCGCTGGTGAGGTCTGGCAGAGCCTTTTTGACGCGAATCATATCCTTCTTGAGCTTCTTCCCCAGGACTGGCCAGTCAGCCGTGACGCTATATTGAACGTTGTACTTAGCCTCATCGCCTGTGAGTACCAGATCCCGAATATTCAACTCCTCCGTGATGTACGACTCAAGCGACTTGACATCCTCTAAATATTGCGGGTCGTGGTGAATGACAACCAAAGTTTTAAGAGGTGTCTTGAGGCCAATGGCCCGACGCTCACGGGATACTCGAGCAAGCTCAATGACCCGTTGCATGCGTGAAACTCGGCGTTCCACATCAGCATCAAAAAGTTCTTGTCGCACATCGGGGAAGGGCAAGAAGTGTACACTCCGGGCATCTTCGCCCTGCAACTCCTTGGGAATATGTGGTAGAAGCTTCTGATAGATGTGGTCGGTGAGGAATGGTGTGAAGGGTGCCAGCCCCCTACAGAGTGTGAAGAGTACCTCGAAGAGGGCATTAAGGGCATGCAATGTATCGTTCAGGCCGTTCTCACCCTTGAGTCGCTTTCGGTTGAACCTAATGTACCAGTTGGTCGTGTTGTCAATGAGCTCGAGCAACCGGGGAACCACGGTGTAGAGTCGATAGCCTGTGTATTGCGGTTAGCATTAGGGGTTGCTTGATTCCATCGATGGACGGGGCCTGGTTACCTTTCATTTCCTCGTTAACAAATTGTAACAGACTCTGGCAACTCGCCAGAATCCATCGATCCATGACGTTTGTGTTGCTTGATTCCATGCTGGGGTCCCACTTGTAGTCCACATCTTCAACCTTCTTCAAAAGGGCAACCTGGCCCTCAAAGAACTTGTAGCTGTTCCACAGAGGCAACAAGACCTTCTGGACAACCTCCTTAACGCCGGACTCCTTGAAGCGCAGAGGTTCGGCTCGAACAACGGGGGAGCTAATGAGATATAGACGGAGAGCATCCGAGCCATACTTAGAGATAACGATCTGGGGATCGGGGAAGTTCTTAAGTCGCTTTGACATCTTCTTGCCATCCTCTGCTAGGACGATGCCATTGACGACACAGTTCTTGAAGGGGGAGCAGCCGAAGAGATGTGTTCCCAACACAAGAAGGGTGTAGAACCATCCTCTAGTCTGATCGAGTCCCTCGGCAATAAAATCTCCCGGGAAAGATGCCTTGAATTTGTCCACATTCTCGAAAGGGTAATGCTGGCTGGCATAGGGCATGCTGCCCGATTCGAACCAACAGTCAAACACCTCTTCGATACGCCTTAGTTGACCCTTGCCCATCCTACTCGGGATGGTAATGTGATCAATCTTGTCCCGATGGATGTCTTCTAAGTCTCCCTCGTATCCACTCAACTCGCGCAGCTCAGCAACGCTTCCAATGCAAACCTTCTCCTCCAGATCGTCGCTAACCCAGAGAGGGATAGGAGTGCCCCAGTATCGGTTCCTGCTGACGTTCCAATCCCGAGCATTGGCAATCCAGCTAGCAAAACGTCGCTCCTTGACGAAAGTCGGGACCCAATGAGAGCCCTCGATGTTCTGCAGCATATTGGGGACAATGTTTGGAATGCGCACAAACCAAGAAGGGACTGCCCTGTAGATAAGGGGGGTATCAGAACGGGGACACATGGGGTACGAATGTCTGAGCTGTGACTCGACGACAATACGGCCGGTACCCTTGAGGTACTTAATAATGTGCTTATCAGCCTCCTTGACGTGCATCCCTGCGAAGTCGCGGACACGAGAGGTAAAGTGGCCAGTGTCATTAACTGGGTCTGGTGGTGGGCGACTTTCGTTGATGATGCCGGCTGCGATGGCTACGTTGTAATCATCTTCACCAAATGCAGGCGCCTGGTGGACAATTCCCACACCGCTATCAGACGTCACGTAGGTAGCATTGAGCACTTGAAAGGCCACCTCCTTGAAGTCGTCGTAAAAGTAGTCGAACAAAGGTTCGTACTTCCATCCCAGCATATCCTTACCCAGAATCTTCTCTACAATCTTGAACTTAGCCTTCTTGGGGTCCTTGTAGAGAGTACCAAGAAGCTTCTCCAAGAGGATATAGTGCTTTCCGGACTTCTCATCCAGGATCTTGACATACTCAAAGTCTGGGTGGGCAGCGAGACCCAGATGCGAAGGAAGTGTCCAAGGGGTAGTCGTCCATGCCAGCAGGCATGTGTTCGGGTCGCTCAAGAGTGGAAATGAAACAACAATGGCGGGATCTGTCACATCTTGGTAGTTCTGGTTGGCCTCGAAGTTGCTCAGGGCGGTAGTAAGGACAGTCGAGTAGGGCATGACGCGGTGGCCTTGATAGACCTGACCCTTATCAAATAGTTGCTTGAACACCCACCACTCAGACTCCATAAATTTCGGGTCCATAGTCTTGATAAGTCAGTCAGTAAGGGGTATGCCTAGCGCCAACAATTGAGCTCACTCACCTTATAGTCGTTGTCGAAGTCAATCCAGCGTCCCAGACGTTCAATGGTGTGTCGCCATTCAGATGCATAGCGCATCACAATAGACCGACACTCCTCGTTATACTTGGCAATACCCAGCTCCATGACAGCGGCCTTGCCGGAGATGCCCAATTTCTTGTCAATCTCATGCTCGATGGGAAGCCCGTGAGTATCCCAACCAAATCGTCGCTCGACATGGTACCCTTTCATTGACCAGTAACGGGGGATGACGTCCTTGATCGTAGATGCCAGCAGGTGGCCATAGTGAGGGAGACCCGTTGCAAAAGGAGGTCCATCGTAGAAGGTGTATCGCGGCCGGCCCTCGGACAGTTCAACCTAAACGATGTCGGATTAGCTGTCGGTACAGCGATGGTGTAGTGTAGTCGAGAAGAGAAGTCAGACCTGGCGGTGAAAAGCATTAATCTCGCGCCATCGCTCGATGGTGGCCTCCTCTTCCTTGGGGAAGTCGATAGACATGATGGCGATGGCAGCTAGTTGACTCAGACTCAGCCGATTTACGGATCAGGTTGAGCGAGGGGACAACTAGAAAACAGGAACGAGTTCAGTTCTTTGGCTCGTTCTCGGATGTTTTACTGGGTAAATGTGCCTTCTCGAGTCCAGGAAAGTGTAAAGTCGACAGTTTCGCGAGCCTTGGACAATAAGAAAACGAATGCAGAAGAGAGTCATGAATGGAGGGGCATATTTAAGAAAAATGGCACACATCGTAGCGGAAGGTGAGTCAATGTGGGGAATACTTGAGGTACCTAGAAAGATGCCCCTCCATCCGCCTGGGCAAACACGGCCGGGTCGAAGTGACCTACAGCAGAGGGGCCAGGTGCAGGCCGATGGCCACATTGGACAGGTAGAGAGTACTTCCTTTTACCCCTCCACGCCCCCTCGAATTTGGATCCCGCCGCCTGAACCAAGGTACCTAATAATACTACTTCGTACTTCGTAGTACTACTAGTAGTACTCGATGAAGCGCAAGAATGAACAGGCCAAAATAAGTACTTACCTTGCAGCCCAAACCCTGTTAATCAATCGATGGGAACAATCATCTTGGAGGTAAAATATTAAGACTTTATCAACAATAGTAGGCACTACCAAAACCGTATCAGGACTTTGCATAAGTGCGTTACGGCGAAATCCGCACGTACAGTCAAGGTAGACTGATACACTTTGGTACGGACAGAGTAACTTTCCTAAACTTACCAGATATCCTTGCAAGGCCAACGACGAAAGGAATACAAGCACAGCATTCATCCAAATGCATACAAAGCGCACTAAAAGGTGCGTTGGAAAAACCTCGCGGAATATGGGACCAGAGTATGCACCAAATAAATCAAAGGAGCATAACGAGATTCATCATCTTTCAGGAACAGCAGTTAGTTGTAGATATTTGGACGTTTTTGGTGGATTAACCCATGCATCCATGCCTATCATCGACCCCTAGTTTTCCGTGGCGCGTGCGTTGCTGCCCGCCAACCTTGCAACATAACAAGACGTCGTCAACAATCCGACCCACCTCATCGCAAGAGCTCAAATCCTCGACGTCGACCTTCTTTTTCTTCTTCGTCACGATAGGGAACAGTGTGCTTCGTGACATACCCAGTATCTCATCGGCCTATTACAGACTTGGCCTATCCACATTTCCCGTCGTCCCCCACCGACACAACCTTACACGATACCATGTCGTTCCTATTCGGGAGAGCCAGAACACGCACCGCCGCTGATCTACCTAAGCAAGCTCGCGAACATGTCTTGAGGCTTGAGGGCCCTCAAGGGCCGTCCAAGGTTGATCTCTCGAGCCGTCAGAAATCTGTTATGCGGGGAGCTAACTCGTTCCAGGCCGAGGAGCTTGCTCGGGTCCTGAGCCAGATGAAGGTCATTCTACAAGGTACACAGGGTACGTACTGGTTCTCTCCACGCCTCCCCCCCTTTCATTCCACCTCCCACTCTCTCTAATCATATATGAATCAACTTATTTCTCCCACTACATCCAGCATTGAGGGCTAACTCGAGTCAAGAGGCTGACAGCTCGCCCGAGCAGATCTACCAACTCGTCACTGGCCTCATCGACGAGGATCTGCTCCATCTCCTCGCCGTAAACCTCTTCCGATTACCCTTTGAGGCGCGAAAGGACACCCAAGTCATCTTCTCCTACGTATTCCGTTTCCGTCCAGCTACGGCTGCACCCAAAAGCGACCCGATTGCCTTATCCTACGTTGTCTGCAACCGTCCCCAGGTCTTGGTAGAGCTATGTCGCGGATACGATCACAAGGAGAGTGCTACCCCAGCGGGCTCTGTACTGCGAGAGTTATTGAAGAACGAGGCCGCTGCTGCCATTATCCTCTATGATAATGGTGACGAGCCCGGATCCAGTTCCAAGGGCCTCAATGCTATCGATCGTGACAGACCGCAGAGCGGCAGGGGTGTTTTCTGGAGATTTTTCGACTGGGTCGATAAGAGCTCCTTTGAAGTGGCGGCCGATGCCTTTACGACTTTCCGAGTGAGACTCCTTTTGGCGGCGGATAGGAGCTAATACCCTTGCTAATCCATGACTCTCTAGGAACTGTTGACGCGCCACAAGGAACTCGTCCCTCGGTATCTCTCTGCCAACTTCGATCTCTTCTTTAACAAGTACAACAATATCCTGGTCCAATCCAACAGCTATGTCACAAAGCGCCAATCCATCAAGCTTCTCGGCGAGATCCTCCTAGACCGATCCAACTACAGCGTTATGACTGCATACGTTGATCGGGGCGAGCATCTCAAGATCTGCATGAACCTACTACGCGACGACAGGAAAATGGTCCAGTACGAAGGCTTCCATGTCTTCAAGGTCTTTGTTGCCAATCCCCACAAGTCCGTTGCTGTCCAGAAGATCTTGCTCATGAATCGTGATAAGCTTCTCACGTTTCTATCCCACTTCCTCGAGGACCGAACTGATGACGAGCAATTCATTGACGAGAGGGAGTTCTTGATCAAGCAAATTCGTAATATGCCCCCGGTTCCTGTACCGCCACAGCGGTAATGGCTCCTAGCCAGGCACGTTTTGAGGTGTTCACTCAAGCGTTTTCTTTGTACGGTTCTATTCCATCTCTCACATTGGCGTTCGCGTTTGGCATTCAACGGTATTTGCATTCCGCATTCACATGAGCGTTGTGTTTCTTTCACAGGGGCTTCAGGTTAAGCAATCTAACGACACCATGGACATAAGGGCATGATAGACTTTCACTTAGGTTGCGAACTGATAACAGTCGCAAGTGCTCTGTTGAAAAGCCTGACGAGCAGCATCAAGGATCCATACCTCAATTTCTATGGCCGGCGTAATTATACAGACGTATTCCACCCAACGCCAACAAGCAATTCATCTGGGTCAGATGCGCGAACCTCAACTCCTAACGACCAACATATCTAAATCAACGGGGTTTCTGGTCACGTTGCAACTGCTCCTAGCGTTGCTTGGATAACAAGACATTGACGCTCTCTCGAGCATTTTGCGTGGCCCAAACACTATCCTTCCCACCGCGACGCCACTCATCACCGGAGGCATGCTCGCCGCCACCCCTTGAGGCTTCTCCCATAATAACTTCAAGGTCGCGCTTCTGTGAGCTCAGCCAGTTTTTGACAAAGTTCGCAGGATCTTCGCTCAGCGAAGTAAAGAAGGAATGTTTTGCCTTAGACACAGCAACGGCCTGGATAACCCTGGCCAATTGCTCGTCGAGTGCAGTCACTTCCTTGAGCATCGTGGCATACTGCGGGTTGTTGATCAGAGGCAGGAGGGCATCCCGGAAGGGGTCTTCGATCGGGACCTGGATATCATAGATGGTAGGTTTGGGGTCCTTGTGGAATTCTTGGTCGACTCGGATGGTGTAAGGAAGACTGATAGGGGCGAGGGGCCGTAGATGTTGAGTCACATATTCGTTGAGCATTGGAATATACCCGACGTCTCCTCGTCTCACAACCTATTCGAGCTTTAGTCCAAGTCGCAATGAGGTAGATCATATGTAACAAACCTTCTTCAGCAGTTCGTCGCATCGGAAGTTGCGCTTCTCCTCATCTTCCTGTAAGCCCAGGAACTTGATGTACTCCCACAAGCCCATCACGGCTTCCTGTTGCGTCGCCTCAGTCATGTCGACAACCTCTGCAAGTTCGGGGCTAAGTTGATATCTCTCAGGAGACTCATGTCGTTCAAGATTGATGGTGATGTTCATGTTCTCGTCGCCATTTCGCTTGAACGTGAGCTCATCAAAGTCGGCAGCCGCAGGTAGATTAGCAGCAGGCTGGTTTCTAGGCGCAGGATCGGGTTTCTTCCATTCCACAGTGTGTTCAGCACCGTTCCGAAGTTGCGGGCGGTCAAAGTCGACAGTCAAGGCTTTGAAGAAGTGCGAGAATCGATGTGTCTGTGATGCTTTTAACTTGGCCTTGGCCTTTGCATCATCTCCATCCTCCTCCATGCGGTCCCCGGTCTCTTTGGTTTCATCATGGCCATCTTTATCGTCCTCGTTTTCGTCCTCGTCCTCAAGGAGGCGGCCTTCGATTTTCACCCGGTAGGAGGCTTCCATGCTAGGGGTAAAGTCGAAGGCATCGACGTTAAGCGCAGTTCCTTGCCAGGCTTGGTCCTCAACAGTGTTGCTGACCCATATACGGAGAGTCTTGTAGCGCTGCAGCTGGTGAGCAAGCTATAGTTCAAAAACGTTCGGAAGCTAACCTACCTTGGAGCTGCGATTTGCACTATCGACAATATCAAGACGTTTGCGGGTCATCGTAGCATCCAGCCGGCGCTCAACAGCCCTCAAATCCTTGTAGCGTTGGACGCCATCAGGGTCAATGATGCTATCCTCGACGCCCTCGGGGATATTCTTATCGGTAGGCTTCCGGCTTCGTCGTTTGGCAAGTTCACTGGCATGCGCCTGGGCTTGCTGCTGCTGAGCAATTTGGGCCTGAGTGAGAGGGACCGAGGGGTGGGGACCCGACGACATCATGGGTCCTGGATGAGCGTTGAAGTTAGCAAACGAATTTTGGATAGTAAATGACTATACGAACCAATTCCTCCACGACGCTGATTTGTCGCATGAGGCGACCGCTGCGGCACCTGCTGCGCATAGGGGCGATACTGCTGCATTTTCAGGACCTCTTCAGTGTCGAATGTGGCAAGAGCGTTCGGGAAAGCAAAGGTTGTTCAAGGATACCTTAGGCGTGTCGCGTCGCATCGCATCGCATCGAATCGCGGGTCAGAAACGCCAATAAGGATTAGGGAGATCGGATTGATCACGTGAATTTTCTTCACTCCATTCGTGCCTCAGGCATTAAGTCCACCGACCTACCTTAACTTTACCAATAAAGTTGGTCCAAAGTATCGCGAATTCTAATACGCAATGGAGATGATTTGTTTTCTTTGTGTCGTACTTGGTATATTCGCATTACATTGAGGAGAATATAGCTTCCAGGGCTTGGGCATCTTCCTTTAAGACGCAAGAGGTGCAAGTCAGAACGCCTTCACTCCTTGCCGAGCGTGATTCTTATCGAGGTCATCCTACCAGTGGTCATCAGCGCATACCTATGTATCTGAAAACCAGATTTCACAGAGTCATATACATATTCATGCAAGCACAGGAATCCTACCTTTCGGTCCTGGCCGGATATATGGCATTACCTATTCATAAGCTGGATAGAGGTTGACAGGCTGTCTACTATCCCTGACCCTTCTGTTTGAAAAGAAAACGGCTTCTTCCACCTTATTGCCCCTGAAGGGTCTGCGATGAACGCGTCGTGAAGCTCACATATGAGGCCCAGTCTTCGAGGAGTTAAATCACGGTGGATTTTAACTCCTCATACAGGCGTTGTTGGAACCGCAAGGCTCTCTTCGCCAAAAGTAGGCAGCCCCCCGTCAAGTACAAGACGCTCTCTCTTTAAATGGAAGCTGTCAAAATATGCCGGCTCCGCCATAATCTGACATGTAGAATTGAGTCCCTTACCCACCGCCATGATGTCTTCAATGCTCAAAAATGCTCCAAGGTACGGGGTCACAGCCCCCCATTAAGAAAAGAAACTCCTCAGGTTTGCGCCTCGCTGCCAATGCCCATGACCGTCTTGAACGTGGTAGGTAGGGGGGTAAATTTTCCAAGGTGATTAGTGACGCGTGTTCAGCTGTCGTTCCCCTGTCAAGTATGTCTACCTGCACTCTACTATTGCCTTATGTCTTTTTCAAAATGCAGAGCCCAGCCCGCTTCGTGACTGTCTCTTGCTAAAGCGGTTTCTTTTTGGTGCTGGGTCCTCTATCCCCCCCTGGTTCTTGCTTAAGTGGTTGCGTCCCTGTCGATCGCTCGCACCGAAGCCCTCAGCATAGTTTCCCCGGCCCCCTAGTGTGCTTGCCGGGCTTGAAACTTCGGATGGCATGTCTGCAAATCCGTTATCACCGGCGTAGGAAGGTGCCATGTTTTGTGACATGGCTATGTCTCTGGCTCGTTCCAGGCACTCGATCCATTCTGCTGCAACAGACGATCCCCCTTCGGGCGGTGGCGATGAAGACTTGGGCTCCTCAAAGGTATAGTGTTGTCCATTCTGTTGAGATAAAAATCCCGCATTAGATACAACCTTAGGAAGGGATTACAAGATTCACTTACCGTATCTACACACCAGACAATCTGGCCCTTTGCGTCTTTCTGAGTTCTCCAAGAACAATCTTGCGCCATGAGTGAGATCTCCTGCTTTGCTCGTTTGTCTTCTCCACCAGCCGGAGCAAGCACGATTCGGCCGCTAGATGTAATCATCACTAGCCTCTGTCGCTTCTTCGTTGTACTTCCTCCAAAAAAACGTGACAGCTTCTTATGTCCTTCATCCGAGCCTTTCCCGTGGGGACTAGAGGACAAGGGGGTTGCCACAACCATCAGGTCCCCCAATTTCAGGATCCTCTCGTTGTTCCTCGTCAGGACTGGTGACCATTCGATGTCCAGTTGAGTGGGAGGAGGCAGTTCGGTAATTATCCGACTCGGCCGACTACTTCCATTCGAAGGGTTTTGTTGAGGCGGAGGTGGTGCTCTTGCGGCTGAAATAGGTTTGGGTGTGCTGGAGAACCCGTTGAGCTGGATGACAGATGGCTCCTGGGCTGGCGGAATGTATGGGCGCAGTCTCGGCGCTTTAGCCCTCCATAAAGCTCTGCCGAATTGATGACCATCGAAGAACTCGTGATTCTTAATGTGTTCTATAGTGAGTCGCCTCGCAGGGTCCAGAACCAAACACCGCTCCACAAGGTCCCGTGCTGCTGAGGGAAAGCCCGCGGGAAATTCGTATTCAAGATTGACGATCTTTTGGAAAGTCAGATACTCACTACCGGCTTTAAAAGGAGGTCGTCCAGCTAGTAATTGGTAGATGATGCACCCAAATGCCCATAAATCACTAGCCTTGCAGGCATTCTTGTGTGTCAGGAGCTCGGGGCTCACATACTCAGCAGTTCCCACGAAAGATGCTGCACGATTATCATCCTCAGCGTCTCGACGCCCGGGGTCAGGTACACCGCGGTCGGTATTGTCAGGATTTCTATTGTCCCGGGGGTCTTTGAGCAACTTAGCTGTCCCAAAGTCCGTTATCTTGACGTGCATTTGATCGTCAAGAAGTACGTTTTCTGGCTTCAGATCCCGGTGGATCACCCCTCGCGAATGCATGTAGTCAATAGAGTCCAGAATTTGTGCACCGTAAAACCTTGTGCATTCAATGTCGAATGTTCCCGTCTTTTTTAACACACCGAGTAGTTCGCCGCCGTTACACAAGTCGAGGACATAATATAGTGACGTCTCATCTTGAAAAGTATAATATAATCGAACAATTCCGGGATGTTCAGTGAGTCTGTTGAGCGTGTTCTTCTCGATGTTGACGTATTTGATCTTTTTCTCTTTGATGATATGCCTCTTCTCGAGGACTTTGATAGCGTACTCCTTAAGGGTCTGACGATCGGTAGCCAGGTAGACAGTGCTGTAGGAACCCTCTCCAAGCACACGACCAAAATTGAAATCTCGAACGCCTTTCTTAACCTGACGAACAACGGTACGACCGCTAGCATCGACTTCTCTCCTTACGCCAACAGCAGCACCACGCTCTTGCCATTCCTCACTGCTGGCCGGGACGGGCGCGTCACCTGCATAAGGAGGTGTTGATTGTGAGCCTCCAGGTACGGAAGCGTAGCCACCGCCCATTCCTCTCGAGCTTCTCCTAGGAGGCAACGGCCCGCTGCTAGGTGGAAGGGGATTCTGTCGGCTTGGATCGTAATTTCTATGAGGGTCCCTTCGGCTAGACTCTCGGGAAGGATAAACTGGTCCAGGTCTCGGGTCAGTCATGTTGGGCAGGCCATATATCGACGACCTCGAAGGTTCGGGCAAAGGAGATGGATGAAGGACGGTATTAGGCGTTACGTTGGGGCTAGGGTCAACCAGTTGGCTCGTTGGTGTGGTGGATGGTGCTGAATGCTGAGTGAGTCGGGGGTCGTTGAGGAAGGGTTCGATAGTAGTATCGACGGCGGTGAACTGGATGGCATCGGCAGGCGAAGGCGTCGTCGTGGAATGAGGAGGAGGGGGAGGAGGAGGATTCGGGCTTGCTTCAGCGTGGGGAGCAGCCTGAGGAACGTGAGGACCTGGAGCGTAGACGGCGGCAGAGGGGGACGCAGCGTCGGCGGCATCGTCAGGGTTGGCTATCCGCAGTCCGCCCAGGGCCTGAGAGAGACTCAGGTCCCCGTTCATGATGATGATCCAGGAGCCTGAGGCAGGTGCTCAGGGGCGATGGACAGACTCGAGATTGCACGCGAGTATGCGAGAGGACAATCGGCCACAGGCGACGGCTTGGAGCATTGGAGCATGGTGGTGCTGTCGGGAAATTTATTAGGAGCGCTGAGCGTCCAACGGTTTGGCTGGGCTGTTTCGTCAGGCTCTGGGGCAGAAACGCCTCAGGTTGCAGCTAATGAGAGTTGGGGTTGCCAGCCGCCTCAGGCTATCCCCAATCAATGGTTATGGGGTCCGGAGTACCGAAGATACAAGGTAAGCTGCACAGTTCTATTTTGCCATCTCATTCGACGTTCGATCTTCAATTCACAGAGACCTGACGAGCCGTCTTATCATTGAAATGACCGCTGTTTGATTGAGGCCCCAACCAACAGGGAACCTTCAGCCCGGCTCATTAGACCGCAGGTGCAGGGCTACGGTAACTACCCTTACAGTACAGTACAGGGGAGGTTACTGCTGTTGATGAGTCTCCGCTAATAGAACAACTCCACCAAACAACCCAACGCGAACATGATTGCGTCACGGATTCATCTACGCCTCAATTACGAGCTGGAGATGAGCCGCGCTGAGATAGGCACAATTTTACGGGCGGGAGGATTACATCCGCCACTGCATATCTTCGTATCGATTCAGGCGCTCTATGTTTGAGGCTAAGGTACCGCCCCGTCGACGAACAACGTGGACATCCTACCTGCCATCCATGGACAGTCGAGCTTCTCCATTTTACGAGCTCATCAGCCTCACAGGGCGATGCCCCCCTTGCTACACTAAGATACTGCAGAGCCTGAAACTAAGCGAGCCTGAAATAGGCATCCTCGCGGATGAGCCTGCGTTACTTAGAGACTCGATGCAGCGGGTTTCGCGTCATGGACAATGTGATGACATCCGTAGGGACAACACCGGCCATGAATCAATTTGGTGTTGATTTGGGGGTGCCAGTGTGGCATCTCCAAGAAACGACCAGGGTTTTGCGGACACTTCCTCGAGCACTTATTTGTCCCTCACCCATTAGATGTTGGACTGCATTGGTAGTGGAAGCTTCGCATACTATGCTTGCCTGTGCGCCCTGGACTCGGGGATAAGCCACGTCATGGTTAGCCTGTGTTTCTTTCTTCCTGGTCGTCCTGGCAATTTTAGCTGGATGAGGTCCAAACTGCAGGCTGATTTGCCTCGTCCTTCGGTTCAAGAGCCAGCAAATCATACGACAATAAGACGCCACCTCATCCTTCCAAGGCCGCTTGGGCCAGCTCTGGCTGACGAAATCTAGAGATGGCTTTGAGCTGGAGCAACTACGCGTTGGATCAACTCCGAGTCGTGTTTGTCAATTTGGATCATGTATTAGCTCTGCCGTCTGCGTCAAGCGCACCGCCTGCTGAGATTTTGGAGCATAATTAGGGTTAGTTCTAGGTATTAAAGATCCGACTGAACAAGAGAAATCCAATTCAATCAATTTGTCATGTTAACTGCCATGTTTTTCTAGTCTGAAGTAGGTAGCTGATCCAGCTTGCCTACGCTACCACCGCCTACCCTATAGTCTACCATTCTGTAGGGTATTGTCCCCAAGGTGGCTTCTAACGGCAGGAAGGACTGGCTTGTTAGGTAAATGATGGAAGTTGGCAGCAGGTCGAGCTCAACCCTCGTGGACAGGGCGACATGGGGGCCACTGTTCTGTCTCGCCAGTTGCTTGTAAAGGTTGCTGTCCCTATACAGCTCTAAACATGCTTCGCCTTCACCCAACCACCATCGGTCTTGCATCGAGCGAGCTCAAGGATGTCGAAAATCGCTGCCGATATAGGCGATATCTCAGGACGCAGTATCGCGAACCAACTCCCTATCGAAAAGTTGCCCACCGGAATGGCGTGGCGTTGGTGAATGCGTCCCCCATACCTGAACATGCCGGTGCCGATATTCATATACGATCCGCTGACGCGACTATCACTACCACGAGGTCTACTACACTTGGGTTGCATGGTGATGAGGACACAGTAAGGACGGAATCCGATACCGAAGAGCGGCATGTATCCCCATCAACAACCGCCTCGGATGTCAATCTTCCACCACTCCGTTCTGTTGGGAGAGGCGTACTATTCCATCGCCGATCCATGTCAGGTAAAGCAGTTGTTGATCAAGCCAATATTTGCGACTCTGACTAGGTCTCAGACGTCTATAGCGATGCAGCAGCAGAAGCTGGCGCTGGTAGTGACGATGTTTCGGCAGTTCAAAGAAGCTCGGACGATGATAGCCCTCCTGTACTGGAAACCACTCGACGACCAAGGCCACGAGATCTACCGCCGCCATTCTCAACTGTGCCAAGAGTGACATCAGTAGGTGCTCGTCTCTTTATCTATCTGCGATTCATCAACTAATCCTATGCTCACACGTAGAGCGTTGGGAGGCAACTGAGCCAGGCTTCGGATCTAATGAGACATCTCGATTTGGCATCCCCTTCGTCACCTCAAGACGACAACGAACGCAGAATTGGTTCACCAGTGAGTAGTCGCCTTGAGAGAACTGATGTTTCAAGCCCAGAAACTAATGTAGATGTCGAGCACAGTCCAGAACCCACCGCATCATGTCAGCGGTCCGTTCACTGGGTAGCCGTGCGACACGAAGCCCAAGAAGACAGTCATCAATATACGACAACGCTGATGTGAGCAACTTGTCGGTAGGAGAGATTTTAGCAGCCACCATGGAGCCCAGAACCAGGACACCACTCCTACCGGTCTACAACGATAGCTTGCCCAGGGCGGTACAACCACAAACTCCTAGGCACTTGCCAGAGTCTCGTCACCAGAGTAGATTCGTGGGAGCCTACACGACACCAGCAGAAAGTCTTGCGCGAAATACACCGGAAGTCACCCCTACTCGTCCACGAGGGCGTCAGGTTCGACGCAATGGGAGTCCGGTAGGATTGAGGTTGCCTGGTTTTCTGGGCTTGTATGGAGGTTCCGAGAATGCTGATGACGAGTGATAGATGAGTTGAGGTTTCTAAGCCAGGTAAAATCTCTCTCGAGAGAGCGTTCACTGCCATGATAGCAGAGCTAAAAAGGGGACTATGGGGTGGAAGACAAATCTGTAGGTATCGTGCCCCAGCGGTCTCGCAATTGACCCAATAAGAAGACATACATACACCTGTACTGCCATCGCACGTCTTTGCCTGGTTTCGCCGCAGAAAGAAATTTCTGAGGGCTGGGAGCATGCAATGGTGTGCTCAACTTCCTGCGGAAGTTCCATCTTAACTCTCGCATAAAGTTCGCTTGCCTTGATTCTTTTGCCAGAGCCTCTAATGCTCTGATTAGCGTCGCCTTTTTAAGGGGTACAATAAGAATCTTCCGTTAAAGCACTGTGACACATCTCAAATATTTAGAGCACAAATATCGTCCGCAATTTGGATTGCTTCTGTTAGTTTGTACCTATAAATTGTGTTACCAATCAAGAATGGCTGCGCTTGCTTTTGGGCGGATCCGTGGGAATACCCACGCCCTGAATCGTGTTCATTAACGCGACATGCTTGGAGCAAAGTGGGCTGAACAAGGTGGAGACGTCCCTCACGCGAATGATTGGCCCGTTGGCCGACCAACCACACCCGGAGAACTGGAAAATCAGGGACGCGAGCTGTGGGTCCGCTGCAGTCGGAAATACGTACCCCAAACCATCACGCAACCCAGAAATGGCTAAGTGCAGAGCGCCAATGGGCATGCGGATCTTCGTGCTCCTGTACACGCTTGGAACTAGTCCGCTTTTAGGGCCGGCAAGTATGGAACCAGTGGCCGATAAGCTGATGAGGTGCAGTCAGTGCGGATAGTATTCGCACATAGTCAGCTTGGCCCACCATTTCTAGCCCCATGGATTCTGTTAGTGGTTTGCTGCAATTTGGCTGGGTTCGGGTATCTTCAATAAGTACTGATACGCGGCACTCGCCGTCCGTGAGCCAACTTCACAGTGCCAAAGTCTTTTTACCCCAGGTTGCCCGTGCAGCCTCACTCCGATCTCCTGCAGCTGATTCCAGGGCCGCTCGTGCAGTTCCCGTTCCATTTTCCTTCCTCGCCTTGCTCTCTCTCTTTCACTTTCTTCCCTCTTACATCCATCTTACGGGGAGTCCATCACCACCTCGGGCACTTCACTACCACTCATCAATACTTCCTTCATTCTTCTCTCGGGACAATTGCCTGCATTTAGTTTTGCAACCCATCGTCTTTCATATTCGTCTCGGCTTCTTCCGTCTCCATCCTCGCAACCTTCCTCCCACTCCATCTCACTCTCAGCGGCTCGACATCATCCATCTTAGGCCAACTCGCGTTGTCTAAACCCGGCCACCAGTCGCTTTCATTACCTGCTCGACCTTGATCTCAGCAACGTATCGAAACAACCAACAACCACCACTCCCCTTGGAACGCCATTGATGGTTTGTGACAGTATTAACTACTAACATTACAGAAATTCTCAGTTTTCTTCGTTCAGAACACCCCCCAAAATGGCATCCTATAGTCGGCAGTTCTCTCCTTCACCCATCCTCACCATGTCCCCTCAGCCTCCCCACCAGTCTCTGGGTATGGCAAACTTCACACATCATGCACCACCCCGATCCTTTGGCGCAGGTCCAATGCAATTCGCGTCAACTCAACCTACTCGGCTTACCATGTCCGGTAGAAAACGCTCTCGTGATGAGGCCTCTGAAAATCTGGAACCCGATGCCGTGCCCTCGTCTCCTGAAGAGCCAGAAGGTGATTGGCAGTACGGCCCAGGCATGGTGCTTATCAAGCCCAACTCGCGCTATGTCACCGATGCAAGCAATCAATCAGGCACCTGGCTCGAAGAGAAGAACGCCGCTCAGCAAGCAGCGCGTCGCGCCCTGCAAGAACAACGACCTGTCAGATGCTCCAAGTCACAGCGAACTGGCCTGAATTCCGATGCCTCCCCAACTGCAACTTCGCCAACCAACTCATCGCCCATCAACACTGACCTCAAAGCCACTTCACCTGAGGTACCTCATGATGAATTTACCTTGCATCTGGGCATCGGTTGGAAGAGGATTAGTGATGACGTGGATATCCAAGCGGCTGCCCGAGGTTGGGCTCGTTTCATCGAAAATCACTTTGCCATCTCCAACGTTCGAATCTTGTTGGAAAGCAAAGGTCTTCAGTCGTACCTGGTAGAGGCATCTGAGGGTTTCTTCCTCTTCGCCGACAACTTGCGTCAAGGCCAACTCGTCAGCCAAAGTGTCCAAGGCGCTCTCCGAAATCTGCAGACCAGTCCGCCTACATTTGACGGGGCTGAGACCCTTGTGGCAGCTGAATCACCGAAGCCGGTCGACGTGCATGCTGAAGGCTTGCTGGCTGACACCGAAATGCACATGGACTAGCCACCTCCTTTACTACTATCTTTCACATCCATTTTACTGTATTTTGGCGTTTTGTGGGTTTGCCATGCCTGGAAGGCTGGTCTGGGGACTGGGGGTTTCTCACTTGGGATTCGGAACTCTGAAATCTAGGAATCACCGAGAAGAGGGGAGTTTTCATCGTCGCCATGTACCTGTATTATATTTAACAAGTACCTACAATGTTTTATCCTGCCAAGTACTCCTAGTTCATTTGAATTACGTGATGCTTTAAAATCAGGGGCAAACTCCAAAAGAGCAGCTGCCTGGGCTATAACAAGCAACATAGTCATAGTGGGACGTATTAGTTGGAGGATACCTTGAATGAGCTCACTGTGCGAGGTGATGTCTGCGGCTTATCTTGGGGCATACGGTCCTCGGTGAGTCCGAAAGTCAAGCCTCGTTTCTGGAATGGAAGGATGGCTGATGGCTAGGCGTGCTCGCTAGGTTGTACGTGTATCAAATCTCGGTGTAGGTGATAGTTTCCATCCGGAAATGAGAATAATAAGGAGTGGGATAAAAAAGGTAGATTGCTGGCAGGGAACTTAGGGGGTGATAGGAAAATACATGACTTGAAAGGCCCCTCAGCTGCTAATCAACCGCCTAAACCCGTACGGTGCTACCTAGCGCTACGCAACCACCTTCCCATTGCTCATGGGAGGCCCGGGGGTTTGGTCAACGACATCTTACCATTTCCTCCATTACAACCACTCAAGGGAACGCCGTCGACGATACACTCACCAACAAGGGCATTGACCCCCTCACTCCGATCGCGCCCTCGCCCTGCAACCCGACTCTCCCCTATCAGCGCCTCCAGCGCTCCTCGCGTCGCCATGTCCAGCCCAAACCAGCTCTTCCTCCTCGCCGACCACGTCAAGCTCTCGCTCCTTGAACGCCAACGCGCCCTGAGCCTCAACCTCGACAGCGACACGCAGGATGGCCACATCTCGCGCTCCCTCGACCAGTTCGGTGACGGGCTTACGGCGCTGAAGCAGGAGAAGCAGCGATTAGATGGCAGCGGTGATGCGACGTGCGTTGCATCCTTGTCCATCTGCTATCTGTACTGGTTTTGCTAATGCTCTGTTGGCAGTGCTGCTTCTAACCTCGCCGAGTCCATCAAATCGCTACAGAAGCAATTCGATGACTTGACAGCGCAGTTCCACGGCTTCTCCAACCCGTCTACGAATGCGACTCTCACGCACCCCAATTCCGAAGACCTCAGTGAGGACTTCGCCCACGCTGCCTCCACTTCGCCGTCTTCTCGCCGCCCCAAGACCGTCCGCTTCAGCGACACACCGCCGTCGCCATCCGAAGAACTCTTTGGCCGCTACCGCGATGATCCAGAGGACACCGCAGGCTACCAGGACCAAGCCCAGAACATGAACAACCAGCAGCTGCACGAGTACCACTCGCAAATCCTCGAGGAACAAGATGAGCAGCTCGATCGGTTAGGCGAGTCTATCGGCCGACAGCGCGAGCTGAGTATGCAGATTGGCGACGAGCTGGACAGCCACGTTGCCATGTTGGATGAAGTGGAGGGTGTAACGGATCGTCACCAGAGCCGTTTGGACCGTGCTAGTAGAACATTGAAGAAGGTTGCTAAAGGCGCGGGAGAGAACAAGCAGATGACCACCATTGTCGTCCTGATTATCATTCTGGTTCTGCTGATTGCTATCTTGAAATAAGGGGTTGGATAGCGGTCGTGTGCATAGGTGCGGCGTTTTCGGAATCACCGGGGGAGTTATTTCGCGGGTCATTCTTGTGTGCCGGGAGTTCGTTACAATTTTGATATCAGACTTCTTTTTTAAACTATAAGGAGCGGCTTAGCTGCCGATACATATCGCGAGCAAAGGAGTGTGCTTTTCATCAGCGCGAATCAACTTCAGCCACCTGGCTATCATTCTCTTAACCTCTACTTCACAGTCTTCAAAAATAGCAGTCTAGACTCTCACTTTCACTCTTCAAAGCTCACAGTGATCCTAACTGCCTCTCCATGCGCTGAGAGCTTCTTATCGGATGATATCGCCCTCCTTGTCAATGCCTTCAAGTCCCTCGAGGATATCACTGCCGCCCAACATCCCTATTCCGCCTGCTGTAGCCTTCTTCTCGTGAGACCAAACCTCGTGGAATTTGATGGTCTTGTCGCTCGATGCTACTACGATGCAGCCCTCCTGAGGGGCTCTGCTGTTTTTCTTCGTCCCAGCCTTGGGCGGGGTTCCAGGATATGGGATTGCATAAAGAGCTCGTAATTGTTCCTGCCAGGGAACCGCTGCAACTTGTCGACAATCAGGCCAGCTGAAGACAGCTATCCGGTAAGGATGCTCTGGCTGGGCATATCCGAACGTTGCTGCAATCTCACGCCGCGTCGTCGACCATATGAGAGAGGTGACCTGGGCCGCGACTGATATCGTGGCGAGAGCGGCACCTGAGCTGGTATGAAAGAAATGGATGCATTTGTCGTTAGAGCCGCCTCCTGTGGCAACCAGACCATGACGCCAGGGACAGAAAGCAATAGCCTTGACTGCAGCACCATGCATCTAACAGTGCTTTTCAGAACCCAAGCCAAGGTTACGCATGCTGTCGGGAGACGTGCGAATTGTCTGAATCTCCACGCCAATTTCTGTGACCGATGTGTTCCCTCCTTGTAAAGGTATGTAGTTGAAACCCCGGGAGACTCCCATCTCAACGTTCGCCCCTAGCCCTAGAAGATTGACCGCTGGTTGACTAGTGTTGTCCGGTGGGTATACGCCGGTCTGGCTCTCCCCGAGAATCTGATCTACCTCAAAGAGACAACAGAGATTGTCATTACCTCCGGATGCGAACAGTCTACCGTTGGGGGACCAGGCGAGGCCGCAAATCTGTTGGCTGTGTATACTGATTTTGGCGACCAGAGTCATAGACCCAGGCCAAGTGTCTCTTGAAACTTCCCATCCCATTGGCCATTCAACCACGTAATAGTAGATAGTGCCCAGCTCGTCTCCCACAACAAGATCCTCGGTTTGAACCGGGACGCCCGGGTTGAGCGGATTCTTTGACGGGCGAAGAGTACAGGTCGGGCGCCAGCTAATACACGCAATGGGGAATGGCTGTTGCACGTCGAATCGAGGGAGGCTATCGTACATGGACTTGAGAACGAGAGAACCATCTGACCGACCAATTCCAAGCACAGCCTTTGTTCCCTGCGTGGATGAAAAGGCAACAGATGTTAACCAGGTATCTTGGGTGAGAGTGCCGTGTATTGGGCGTGTTCCGTTTTCCTCGCACCAGGCATAGACAACATTGCCAAGTCCAACTATAAGGATCTGGCATGTTGGTGAATATGCAAGAGGGGTACAGTAAAAGTCATCCCTGAGATTTGGTGCGTCAAGTATCCTAGCCCGAGTCAGACGAATATCATCACGGCTTGTCAGGGTTGCTTTACTTGAAGGGGGCGGCTGGTAGAAGCCGTAGTACTGCTGGCTTAGGGGACTCTGGAAGCTTGTTAGGCACTCCCTCTATCTTAGCTTCTCCTAGGAGCAACATACTGAGTGTTGGCATCTTGCCTACCCACTGGCATCCATTCCACGCTGTCTTGTTCTCGTCTTTCGTCTTGCTAACTCTTCCTGCTGGAGTTGCTAGGCTATGGTGGTGGTCAAAGTCAAGAATCTTTCTCGAGGGATCTATGTCTAGAGCTGAAGCAACTCGACCCTCATGCCTCTCTAAGTCATCTCTAGTGCTTGGCCTGGTAGCACAGAACGTTGTAGTGAAAATCCGAGCATTAGTTCCGCTTTGAAGTAAATGGCCCTGGCCATCATCAATGGCAGTTGCACCAGGAGCTAGACCTCCCACAGACCAAATGGCGCCGTGGCTGATTTGTCTGAAGCTTCCTCGGTTATGTGGTAGTGGGACCAGAATGGTTTCAACTGTAAGTTATTTAGGCAAGCTTGTGCTAAGAAAGGATGTTCAAACAAACCTCTCGACTGATCTATCCCGTTAGATCGGAAGGGGAATCGTCTATTTGGAATTGAAAGGCTGGGTCCTCGAGCGATGAATGGGTCAATCGAGGCACTGTTGTTTCTCAATAGCTTCTCGGAGTCTGAGAGATACTGAGGTTGCTTCGCCGTCCGATACCTCTCTGTGAGTGGTGATGCATGGTCTCGTCTCGGAACATATCTATCCGACGTTTGTGTATTTAACACAGGCCTTCGGCTTGAAACAGCCCAAAAGTCAGAAGGGCTTCCATGGAAGAATGTAGAGAAACCGATCGTTTCCTATTCGACAGGGGCTCGAGTAGGAGCTGATGCTGATCTGGTACGTCTTTTCCGCCCACGACACGGCGACTCCGGCTCAGTCGCATCGAGCAAAGGATCGAAGCCGTCGCGAGAGCCTGATCCGTCGAATGCTGAGAGTATCCTGGGTTTTAGTTGGGGAGATGTCTCCGGAGAGCTTTCGAGGGAGCCGTAGCCAGAATCTATGGGACTGGGTAGAATTGGACTTGTGCCATAGCTTCGTCGACGAGCACGTCGTCTATGACCCAGCCAGGGCATAACGGAAAACCAGATGTCAGATTAGACGTCCGGTCCGGTTAGACAAAGTCTCCTTAAAGAAGGTAAAGAGTCAAGCCTGATTACCGTGGCCTAAAGCTCGAGGCTACAACGGAGGGCATGAAGAAGAATACAAGAACGAGTGAACAGGAGTATGATGAGAGCCGTCCCGAAATAGTCGATCAATGATGAAAACTTACCATATAACCAACGCGAGGCGATCGATTCCTCTGCCGCCTTTGAAAGAAGAAATAAATACTTGCCGACGATGTTGGTTTGTAGGTAAGATGAGGGCGTAGGAGGGGGTGGAAGGGTAGATGTAGAAGGGAAGGAGTTACACTCAGAGTCCTGAAGAAAGCCCGAAACCAATCAGCGCACGTGGCCCTTCTCGACTACCTGACTAATATCTTACGGTCTTAAGTTAAGGGAAAGATCAAATGGGCATCCGTTAATCCTGCCTATTGCGGTTATGGTAGACTTTCGCGGCAGGCAAAACTATTATATGCAAAAGGTGGCTACTTCCACAGAAAGAGGCAAAGATCACAAGAACTGTGGTTTAAAACAAACGCGCTCTGAATTGAAGTACAATAAGGCATATATTTACATAAGAGTCACTTACTTCGTACTTCCAACCTCCAAGATATGCTCCTCTCCTCTCGCAGGAGACCCCAAGCCTCTCAGAGGCTATCATCATCCCGCCACCTAAAAGCAACCCAAAGAGCTAAATGACAGAAAAGAGTAAAGTATGTACAAGAAGATAGACGGTTCTGAGGCATCCCTGCCATATCAGCACACTTACCGAGAATCTCGCTCACATTTGCGCAACTAAAGCTTCAAACTTAGTTGAGGTTGTTGGCAATGTTGGCATACTGGGAGTTGGGGTAGGACAGGCAGTTGTCCTCCGAGTCGTGCGAGCCGAGGGAGTTGTAGGAGGTGCCGATGAGAGAGTCAGCGCCAGTCTTGTCACCAGAAGCCTCCCAGAACATAGAGCCACCGAGGCCGAGACCCTTGAGATAGTTGACCTTGGTCTGGACAACAGCGGGGGTATCGAAAGAGATGAGCTCCTTCTTGCTAGCATCATAGGAGTAGGATCCCTGAGCGGTGGTGTCAAGCTGCATGGTAGCACCAGACTTGGGGAGGCGCTTGTAGTCCCAGACACCGGCTTCCCAAGACCCAGCGGACTGGTCGGCCTGGCCAACACCGTTGAAGGGCTTGCCAATGCCGTCGGTGTTCTGGAAAGCACGGCCGTAGATGGGCATGCCGAGGACAAGCTTGCTAGCGGGAACACCAGCGGCGATGTAACCTTTGACAGCCTGGTCGGTGTTGAAGGGAGTAGCGGTAGGGTTTCCGCTGTTGGCGTAGAGGTTGGCGTCGTGGCCAGCATTCTGATCCCACGAACCGGAATAATCGTACGCCATCAAGTTGATGTGATCGAGGATGGCGCCCATCTCGTTCAGCTTGAGCTTCTTCCAGTTGTCGGGACCGGCAGGGGCAGCGATGGAGATCTGGAAGTGGTGGCCGGGGGCGTACTTAGCGGCATAGTCGTCCAATTCCTGGCGAACACGCTTGATAAGGAGAACAAAGTTGCTGGCTTGGGTATCATCGGCAGGATACTCCCAATCAATATCGATACCGTCGAATCCCCAGTCCTTCATGAGAGTCACAGCGGACTTAGCAAAGTTGGCTCGGTTGGCGTCAGTGCTAGCAGCAGAGGGGAAGTTGGTGGACCAGGTCCAGCCACCGATGGAGAGCATAGTCTTCATCTTGCGGTTGGCCTTCTTGAGCTTGTACAGCTGCTTGACAACACCATAAGCGTTGTTGCCGACGTCGTTCCAAGAGTCACCGTCGTAGTGCTTCTGGAGATCGGCATAGGAGTCCGCAGTGTAGACAGTGCCGTCGGACTGAAGGTTCATGAATGAGTACAGAACGTGCGAGATCTGGTTCGCCGGCAGTTGCGCGGGCTGGTAGTTTCGGTCGTAGATGCCCCACTGGACAAAGTAGACGGAGTTGGCATAACCAGTAGCTCGCTTTCCGAGGTCGTGAGTCTCAGTGACGTTGTGCTCAGGAGCATCATAGTGCATGACTGGGGTAGCCATCGCAGCCTGGAGAGAGGCGAGGACCGCCACGGTCTTGGTTAAAAGAGAGAACATGGTGAGTAGTTTCAATCAAGTGAATGTGAGGAATGAATGGAAAAGAATGGGCTGTAGCTGTTGTGTTAGCACCAGGCTGAAAGGAAGGAAGGAATGTAAGGAATGAATGTGCCTTGATGAGGTTGGAACTGAACGGATACTGGCGATGGCAAGACCATATTTATACCAACCATCCAGAACCGTGGTTTCGAAGGAGGAGACTGATGTGACTATCGTGCATGTTACTTCAAACCCATAAGCACCTGGTACGGGCCGCTCAGTAGCAGTACCGTCGTGCCATTCTTTGACCGCGGGTGTATCATGTTGCTTGACACCTTGGAGCCTTCCATATTGCCCCCTAGGGTATCGTGAGACACGATATTAGGGCTCGGCTTCAAGGCTACCCTCGCCACAGAGAGAGAGAGAGAGAGAGAGAGAGAGAGAGAGCACATTGAGCTAGCAACGTTGCTGGTGGTATTGGCTCGTAGTATTCTCCATCTTGGGGTGCCCCATGGCACTGAGAGGTGCCGGAGCGAGCGAGCGCGAGCATATCGAGGAGATCGACCATCTCCTCTAACCCCTTTCTTCCACCTTGCCTACTTTGGGGACTGTAGAGGGGAGCGATGATACCACCTTCATAGCCTAGTAGGGATCTGCAACGACCTGAAGTCGTAGCCAACCATGTGTTCATGGAGTACCGATGCAGGAAAGTGTTGAATATGCCAGGGTAGGAACCATCAATACCCTTGTCCGCCTCGCGGTAAAGTTTAGATGCTATCACCAGGGGCCTGTCATATAGAGGTGTGTGATCAGAATTTACGCCAGAGGCGTGATGGTGGTATGAGCTTCCAAAGTATACTACCAGGCTTAGACTTCCTATTCTGACCCCCCTCCATTTTCAGAAGACTCAACTGAATTTGGGACAATGCTCGCTGCATAGTGGTTTCTAACTTGAAAGCAACGCCTTATTTCAACGTGATTCGGTTCATATGTGCTAGGCTACTGGTTCAATGGGGCAAGGGAACGTCATGAAGGATGGGCATGTTAATGTCGATCGACAAGGGACGAGTGCCAGAAAGGGAGGAATCTAACATGATGCCAAGTCCTAAGGAGGCGCCTTTCCCGCGGACTGTCGAACTGATCTCAGGGACGAAATCTCCGCCGATTTGCACCAGGGCCATGATCCAAGACTTAGCCGCCGACAAGGAGGAGTCGAGCCTATCCAGGAGGGGTGTCACGGTACCTGACCAGCGTTGCACTGGCCAATAGGAAGAGCAAGAGAGAGAAAGATGAGATGAATTAGGCCGAACTTTGCCAAAAGGATGGATCGATTGATCGATAAGGACCCTGGCTGCAGTAGGGCTGCCGGCTATATCTTACGCGGGTGTTGTGCGGGGAGAGCTGGTTGAAGCTGCAATGTCATCTCTTGCGATAAGTCTACATTCTGGGGGTATACCCGCATGTTCTTTGCAACGTTACGCGGGCACATCTTTACGCGTTCGGCAGTTGAGGTCGTGCTGGACGCGTTTTGAACGATAAGAAGCCTTGGCAATAGAGAATTGTGAACAGCTTTCAACCTGATGCTCCAATCCAGTCACTTGACAATGGCTCCTCGGCCTTGTGGTCTCGACAGTGTCAGTAACATTTGACAAGAGCGTGAGTTCATGGCCGAGTTTGGGCGAGGGGACGACGAAACGAAACATATGGGAGCACATGTTGAGACGGTGTAAGAGGGGAGTTTGAGATAGATGAAACGCAAGGCTCGGCCAACAGCAATATGGGGCATAGTCTGGTGTTTACGCACCTCCCACCTTTGACATGGTGCGTTCACAGCGGCACAGGCATAACGTCTGTTATTGGCGCCTTATTAGCACCTTGCCGCTTGGCTCCGAGCTACTTGACAGGGCGAAGTTCCTCTACGACCCTTGCAATTTCAGTGCTCTGTCATAAGACGAAAATCCCGAATAGGCATGTCCCTTGTGCAAGAGCCACCTCGGTGCCATGAGAAGGGTCGGCTGCCTGCTAATGGCACGTGCTGGTTTTGTTTCAAATGGCAAAGAATAGAGTACCGTAGAATAGGGATGGAGTTCGTTCCAACTTCCCGGTGAGGTGACTGTAGTTGAAACCGACAGTCATTACCTGGTCAAGGCTATACCGCGATCCTTCAGATCGAGCACGGCCTGGCCTGACATTATGAGGCATAGTGGCCAACGGTGAACGACCAGCGTCCAGTTAGCCCAATAAAGCCAAGGGGATAGGCTCCGGAACCGTTGGTGGTGGATAGTTGCGAATTAATTGCTTGTTGGTGAGAACATTTGGCAAGTTGAAGACGTGCGCGAGGAGATGGATGATAGATGAGTGAGCAGAGAGGGAGACGGAGGGTGGATGGACTGTTGAAGCCTGAGGTGGGCGAGTGAAGGTAGGCAATCAACGTCAAGTTACCCTACACCAAAATGATGCAACCCCACCATGAAGCTATCTTGTTCGCGGCCAACGTCATTCGTGGTTGAGCTTCTGGGTCATTCACACCACTCCTGCGACCAGAATCTCTATCTCAGGCTTGCCTCAGTGCGCACAGGATGTCCAGTGTCAGTCCTCCCATCCCTTACTTCTCAAGCAAGAATATTGACTGATGTAAGGCGTCCAGCACGGCGTAGCCCGCGCCACGCGGTCCCGCACCCAGGAGCAGCGCCAAGCAGATCTCGACAAGATCCAGAAGTACCGGTCGTTAGAAGATCAGGTCCGCCAACAGATCGCCGATAGCCAACACGGCCAAGAAACCTTCCAGCTCACCTCCAAACTCCTACGGCTGAACCCCGAGTACTACACAATATGGAACGCCCGCAGGCGTTGCCTAATCTCTGGATTATTATCCAAACCATCGGCTGGGTCATCGCCCTCGAAGGAATCGCCGATTTCCTCAGCGACCGACATTCCCACATCCTCTTCCGCCGCCTTATCGCCCTCCTCATCGAAAGAGATCCCGCAAGCCCCAGGCTCCCAGATAACTGGGAAGAGTGGTACAACACCTGAACAAAGCTTGGAGACTGGCACATCGAGTAAAACGAACCTGGAGCATGATGCCCAGGTACTCCGTGCCGAATTAGGATTCACCATTCCGCTCCTCATGGAGTTTCCGAAATGTTACTGGATATGGGGGTATCGGCTATGGATCCTGGAGCAAGCTATTCAAAGGCTCCCTGTCGCCATAGCCCGCAGGATTTGGGAAGAGGAACTTGGTCTTGTGAGTAAAATGCTCACCAAAGACCGACGCAACTTCCATGCTTGGGGCTATCGCCGTCAAGTTGTGGCGGAATTGGAAAGTCCTGCGCTTAACGGACAGAGTATGGTCGAATCCGAGTTTGAATACACGACCAAGAAGATCCACGAGGATCTTTCCAACTTTTCGGCGTGGCACAGCCGTAGTCAGTTGATTCCTCGACTACTAAAAGAACGCAAGGCAGACGATGAATCTCGTAGGGCCTTCCTCGACCAAGGTTCGTGAATATCTGTGTCTAGACCTTGGATATCCATATAACCAGAGTCGCAGAGCTTGAACTCGTCCGCGAAGCACTAAACGTAGGTCCCGAAGATCAGTCTCTATGGTACTATCATCAGTTTCTAGTCTTGAACTTGATTGAGAGCTCTGGCCATACCATTATTGCACCGCATCTTACTAAAGCGGAACGCAAGTCGTATATAGATCGTGAGATAGTGGATATAAAGGACCTCCTGGAAGACTACAACGATATCAAATGGATCTACGAGGCTCTTATGGAGTATACTATCGCCATCGGCCAGCTGACAGGCCGGACGCTTGGAAAAGACGATCAACGTGATGTTTCCCAATGGCTGGGGAGACTAAGAGAATTAGACCCAATGCGTAACGGGCGGTGGAATGATTTGGAAAATGAGCTGGGACTTGAATCAAGCAAGAAAGTTAAAGACTCTTCATAACAACCAGAAATCACAAACCGAAGAGATTCTCGGCCTAGCACCCTTCAGCTTGACCTTTGATGACTGGACCTTCTTCACGCTCAACGGACAGTGAAGTAAGGATTAATAGATTAAACCAATACTGATACCAATAAGGAGCCGAGAAGACCTAGTAAATCGGTCAAGTTTGCGTCTGAGGGTCTGCTAAGTAAGGGTTTTAGTGTGACATTTGCTTGAAAATCGAGTGGAGAGTTGTTTACGAGCGTATCCTATGCTGTTAGAGCTGGCGACTACGCTAGGCGCAACGAGAAGCCTGTCACGTACTCGTCCCTTCTCCTAAAGGCGTAGAAACAGACTTTTTAGTGTAAATGAAGGATTCCGGATCCCGAAATTAACATTGGCTCGAACGGTGGCCAGGTAATATCCGCTCTGCAATACTAAATCGATCTCAAACTTGGTTGTTCAATATATCAGGCGCCTCCATATTGCTCTTCGGAGAGCTACACTATGGGAGCCATAATTGATCTGTCCTTAACTTGGGATGCTGTCTTGATCCTGCCCCTGTTGATGAGCCGTATCCCTATCCCGGCTCGAGAGATGTGGGCTCGTCGTTAGGAATTCTATAAGAATAACACCCGTCCTCGATAAATTTCATGTAAAGATTTCCGTTAAGAATTCTCAACCATGAATTGGCTTCGCCATCCTCTCACACTGGAATCCGACTCCACTAATCCTTAGGTACAGATCTTCGATGAAAGCTCGTCCATCGCGGACTACCACGCAAGGTAATACTCCCGAGAACGATACAGGGTTTCTAGCCCAGAGCAACTGCGCACATTCCAAATGCCCGTTTGCAACAGCGAGTGAAATAGCAGTGTAAGGCGGCGCGCTGGGATCTTCCCCCTGATCCCAACTTAATCTAACCTCCGGACGTCCTAGTAGGGCGTTGAGGCATTTCAGCTGCCCGTATATCGCCGCCACATGGGAAGGCAGGAGATGTAAGCAACTTGTTGCAGTGTTTACACTTGCACCGCCATTCAGTAAACTTGCCAAAGCTGAGTCATGGCCCAGGTGGCAAGCGACGTGGATTGGTGCATATCCGTTATCATCAGCTAGGTCGTAGGGCACAGAGCCTCTTTTCAAACCCATCGCGTCCTGTAGGTTGTTGATAAATTCGTGAGAGTTACTGAAGGCGGCATACCAGACGCAGGTTCGACCCATACTATCAACACAATTTACCCGTTGAGACGGGACGGGTGCGAATTGTTGATTTATATCGGAATCCTTTAACTTGTGCCAGAAGAGTCTAATAGGACTTCGATATACTGGGAAGAGGAGGAGATATGGAATTGGGATTGCGTTCCCTGTCAAAGCCGATAGATGAAGCGGCGTGGCTCCCCATTTGTTGGCCGGATTCCCCGAGTAGGCGAGCAAAGGATTATGCGCATCGTGTGAAAGAAAGAGCCAGAAATTCAAGTCCGTAGCGAATGCCGCGGCCAGATGGAGTGGTGAATCTTGATGTGTTGAACTTGAAGGACATGTTATAGTGCTGATTCTGGTGTTCTCATCTACTTTCCGGATAGCTTTTTGCCAATGATAGTTTTAACCAGCTTATTGAATACTTCCCAATGACCCAAAGCGGCAGCGACATGGAAGACCGAGAAACCACAGTTCGACAACTTCAGAATTCCTGTTTTCTGGTATCTGAGGAGTAGCGTGACAGTGTCAGACTGACCCCCTGCTACAGCCCAGTGTAGAGGCGTAAAACCGAGTAATGCATCTGCGCCTGCCGTAAATCCGCAACTTTGCCTTAACATATTATCATCGATTGATCCCGTATAGCAGAGATAGTGAATAGAAGTGGGGTCTAATGGGGGTAGGCTCCTGGTTTTACTGATCTCGTGCAGGTACTGGCCGCGTTGCACACAACCTGGCCAGTCCGGTATACCACCGGGGGTGAGCTGTTTCACGTAGGCCTCAAACAGATCGTTCATACCCTCGAATGAGTTAAGAAAAAAGGACCGGACAAGGTCTGGTCGCTCCAATCTTAATCTCTTCTCAGTGACATCGATAGGCATAGCCGGAGGGTAGACTACCTCCAGACCTGCCACTTTGTCCAGTACATATTCTACAGGGACTCTTCTTGGCCCAAGCTTGGGATCGGTTGCAGGTAATGACCGCCTTTGAATGCGTATGACCAAGTCTATAGTCCGGGTACCGTAGCGTTCGCTGACTGTTACGCACGTAGGCATTTTCCTGCCATGAACATCTTCGGTAGCTTCCAAGCTTAAACTGGGAAATTTATCTCCCCGAAGAATTTGATTGACAACCCAGAAATTGTTCTCAACTAGCCAATTCGATGAGTCTGCTCGTAATTGTACGCACCAACTCCTAACCTGGCGCCGGTTGATGACCTGCAACCCAACAGCAACATCGATTGTTCCGCATTTATCCACATCGACCCTTAGCAGAGCGAGGGCTTCGTTCAAGCGGAAATCACTAGGCGTGAGACATATGTATGAGCCATTCCAGGAACGCCTCGGGTGAACATCGCGGACTTTCCACATGGAGTCATGCTCGTTGTCGAGTCGCATGCCGTCGGTACTGATTCGAATGGACTGAAACTTTTGTGATGGCTTCTGCTTCACAAAGATTGTCTCCATATCTTCTCGATCTGATAACCGTGGAAGCCATCCATAGGTTTCTCCATGTGGGGTAACACGTGCGAACTCGTCAACCCATATTCTCTTGAGATAGATGACCGGGTAGCCTCCATTGCTCCATTTACGATTCTTGCAGTTGAGAACGACGTAGTAGTCTGCGTCTGAGGTACCGGTAAGATTCTGCAGCCTGAAATCGACTTTCAGTCCCTTGCTAGTTATTCCCCAGGGTTCACCTAAGGCTAAAGTTGAAATAGGCTCTAGATAACCCGAGTTGCGAAAGTAAGAAGGATGTTCTGCCAGTAGCCCATAGAAGGCATCGTCTTGAGACTCATCGAGATACCAGGCAAAGATTGTTTGATCATCGTCTGTTTGAGACAGTAATTGCTCCTGCAGCCGAATGAAAGCCTTCTCACCCTCACCGTATAAGATTGGCATGTTGACATCAAAAATCCCGAGGAGTGCATAAGCCACGTCCTCAACTCGAGTTGTCTCTCGGTCCGCGGCCCATTTCATTCTTGAAGCGACACTGGCCCTTGAGGGATGTGTGACGCCAAGGAGAACATTGGTTAGAAACCCTGTGATACCACTGAGAAGGCCGGTGAACTGATTCGTTTCGCGCTTATTTCCAAGGTAGCTCCAATCCGAGGCAAAGAAGTCCACCTCGCTCGGAGCTATCAATTCCTGAAGAGTCCACCCTCTCTTAAACCAGCTACTGAGTTGAAAGCTTGAAGATGGCGCGTACTTATCTTCCTCAAAGGCTGCTTTCACATCGATAAGAAAAGCGTAGCAAACGTCGGATTTCTCATACCAGAGATACATAGAGTTGATCACCTCAGAAAGCTCAGCACTGCTAGTCTTATCGATACAACACATGTCGATCCATATGAATTTGAAGTCATTTCGCCGCGCCAGTTCGACAGCCTTCGCTAGTTTAGGAAAACCCTCCTTGGATGTGACTGAGGTGTTGTTTTCCTCATTGCCAAGAGCATCCCAAGGACCTTGGAGTTTTAGGATGTCTTGAAGGATAACCTCCTCTTCACCCCATCGATGCGAGAGAATCGCATATGGAGGGATATTTGGTCCGTAAAATTCTTGAAGGCGAACATGATTGGTATCCAACAGTCGCATTTTGGACTATGGGAGTTGTGGAATACTGCAATTGATGTGATCTTCTTGAGTTGTGGAGGCGGCAAACGTTGGCGAGGCTTTGAGACATTCAGCTCCTGCGGCTGCCTTACTGGGTCAGGAGTCGAGCCGCGCCCAAAACCCAACAGCAGCGACTGGCAGAGCTACCGTGGAACAGACATTCTTATTTGCATATGCCTCTAAGATCGTGGCGAAGGAAGCAGTGAGGTGTAAGTCGGTAGCTGGGGCGCATGTCGAAAATAGGTTAAATGAGGTACACTGCTGTCCACATTAAGTAACCTCTATAATTAATAAATGCCATAGGGAACCCGCCAGCTAAAATCAGCAGTCTAAATTGACGATTTCAAGCATTATCGCTCCCGCCGCACATGGCTAATAAATATCCATCATAATTAGTTTTTATGGTTCGCTACATATACCAGGGTATGATTTTCTCGTACATAGCATCGTGATGGTAGTCTTTGAACTACTAATAGCCCGGCCTTTCCATGCGAATACGCCATCAAGACCGCCTTCGGCCTCTACCCCGGCCTCGTCCTCTGCCCCGGCCTCTCGATCCACCTCTACCGACGCCGCCCCAACCTCTCGCCGGAATGTCTCCACCACTATCAGAATCTGAATTCGAAGGTACTATCAGACTCTCCACCCCAGAGTCTGAATCTATGAGCCTGACAACTGTTGGGCCCCCAACTCGTTGCCTTCCGCCTGGGGGTGAAGGACTTCGTGACGAGCTGACTTGCCGGATAGATGAGGCTGGCGAAGATACGCGAGCATCGTCATTGACAGCAGTGCTGCTCGATCCCTTTTTAGACCTCTGTCGTAGACCAATCGATGGGTTCTCATGCTGTTCTGCGGTTGATTCAGCGGTTACAGTTACAGTCGGAGGGTTGGCCACAGATGAAGACGTGTTGTCGGCACTGGCTCGAGGTCTCCGCTTGCCAATCTTAAACTTCTTCCCTCTGAGCGCCATACGCTCGGCCATGGATAAGAGCTGGGTGTTGACTGGGTTTGCCCTTTTCACAGGAGTTGGCGCTGCTGTAGAAGCTTCCGAGCGTCGAGGGCCGCCCCTCGTCTTCGGAACATAGTTGTCCGCAGGTGAAGGGTCCTTCGCCTCGGATTCCTCGCTTGACCCAGCTGTAACCATAGACGCAGTAGCAATGGTGGTAACCCCGGACTTCCTGGGCCGTCCCCGTCCCCGTCCGCGTCTAACTGACCGACTCACTTCGACGGTTTCGCCATCGCCTTCAGCAACGATTTCGCTGGCAAGATGCGCCTCCAACTCATCAACCATCTTCTCATGGTCTTCGTCAGAGTTCTGCGCCTGTACATCTCTAGGATCAGATTCGCCCTTGTCTTCATTGCCTTCCTCTTGTGCAATGACCTGTGATAAGTTAGACTTCCGCGGTCGACCCCTTTGGCGTTTCACTGTCCCAGCAATCGCGGGTGAGCTGGATGTTGGCTGATCTGGTGTTGATGTAGTGGCCACGGATGCATTCTTCGGCGGTCGACCACGTCGTTTGGGTACCTTAGCACTGGTTGGGGTCTCAACCTGCAATGGTTGTCCATTTCCATCGCTTGGAGGCGCTGGCTGCCCCAATAACGCTCGGACTGCATCGGCGGCCAGGTCAGCTGGAGTCTTGGTATTTTCCACATAAATCTCAGCTGGAGGTGATTTTGCTGCGTGAGCTTGAGCTTTCTCAGTGCGAGCTAGTTCATCAAGTTCATCCAAATCAAAATCTTCCTCCTCTGCATACGATGTTAGAGGCCTAGCATGCCGTAAAACGGGTTCGTTGGCGTCAAACAGCAGCTGTGGCCTCTTCTTCGGTCTCTGCTGTGCCTCGTCTGGTAGCTGTGCCGCCCCGGCTATATGCTGGTCTTCGCCAACCTGATCCTGGTTAGGTTCATCCATGACAGCATCCGGATCCGTTGGTGTACCGCCGAACAACGCTGGATCCATGCTGTCAAGCGGGTCGGGCTCGACTGTGAGACGAGGCTTTTTATGATGGGATTTGCCAACAATAAAGTCGGGATCTTCATTTTCTCGTCTAGCTTTCCTCTTCGCGGCGCGAATAGATTTTTTGACGAATTCAGGTACATCCGGTTCAGTCTGCCTTAGTTCTTCGGCAGATGGAGCCTGATAGGGGTCGAAAAGAATTTTGTCGGGGGTATCGTCCTGTTCATAGTAACCCATTCCGATGCGTTGGCGACTAGCCAGAGAAGGATCTGGGTATAAGGATGTGTCCGGATCTTCCATCTGCGACATGTCGACAGTTTGGTCAGGATTATCTGCTGGACATGCGCCAGCCTCAGGGAAGGGCTGGTATTGTCCCTCGATAGCATATTCGGGCATCATCGGGGCATCATCACCGCCCAAAACGTGACTTTGGTCTCCGTAACTGTTCATCGAGGTTTGGTGGACGACGTTGTCAGGATTTTCTTGAGGCGTAGGCTCGCTGTGCATGGCTCGCTCTACCTCAACCTGTTCTGTGATATCTTGAGCCTTGGCACTATCGGCTTGCTCGCGCAATCGCTTCATTCGCTTGCTGTCCTTACTGCGACCCTCTTCGCCACCAGCTTTGAGCCATGATAGGTTATGAACTCGGAAGTCGACGAGCGCCTCCACGCTTCGGTCATCGGCAATCGGCCGCGTGTCGTGACCAAGCGATGTGTTCTTAGGGGTATATGGGTTCGTGTTGCCTGTACGACGACGGCAATGTCCACAGTTGCATATGCCCAGGCATTTGGGGCACTGCCACTGCTCATCCTCAAGGACTTTCTGGGGCATCATGTCGAAAGCTCTGTAAAGAACGCCATAACAATATGATTCGGTGCACCCGGGGTTTGTGCAGGAGTGTACTCGATAACTGTAGTCTTTGTGACAACAAACATGGCAGCGTCTGACTTCACCCTTTTTCTTCTTCCGCTTTGGCCTCTTCTTTGGCTTATCCTCGCCTTCAGGCTCAGACTCGCTAGGTGAGTTCTCGCGCTCCGGCTTTGTAATGTCTTTCCACGGTCGTCTTCGTAATGCCTCTTGACAAATTTGCGCCACCGACTTTTTGCCTGCCCTTTGTCGTGCAACTTCCAGGGGTTGTGGTGAGGATTCGAAATCAACATATCCATCGTTCTTGATAACCATCAAACGCCATAGTTCGTACCTATCAACAAGCTCTGCCCAAGACCACTGTTCGCACCATTGGAGGCCGGAGAGACATGCGCATGACCGCCCCATAGCGTAGCATTCCATGCACACATCGTATGCATCTTCGTCTCCATTGATGAGTGTCCGAGTGCAATGCTTGCAGGTAAGAAATCGATTGAAGATGTTCGATCGACAGTAGGAGCAAGTGATACAAGAGTCGAAGGGAATTAGTTCTACCTCCTTTTCCTTCGAGCCGTACATTTCATCCACGAGAATTTCGGTGAATAGTCCGAAAAGTTTCTTGAAGTCCCCAGCTAGTTGTTTTGCACGAGGCGAGTTCCGCACGAGTTCTTGGCCAAACCCGAGAAAGCTGGTTTGGGTCATCTCTGCTTCTTCCTCCATTTCCTGGAGCTGGCCGTAGTACTTTTCAAGGGTGAAGTATATAATCGCCTTGTTCTTGTATTGCTCATCACGACAAACCAATCGTGCCATTGGGAGAGCCTCATGTAGCGCAAACTCTAAGGTTTCGGCTGTCGTGCGATTCCAGGCGACCTTCATTGTGCGTGTGCCTCGATTCCAGACTTGATGGGCGGCGAGTGGGGGGATCAAGATAAAATCTCCAGCTTTCTGCTCAACAACATAGACATCAAATGGCGCCTTCTTCCAGGCGTTGATCTGAGCAAAATGCTTTTCGATCTCGATATCGTGTCCGAGCATCGAAAGAAAATACTCGCGCACGACCTCTCGATCCTTGCTCTCCGTCATGAACCAAATTGAACTTCCGGGTTTCTCCCCGTTTTCGTCGCCAGAAGTCTCCACCATGATGTTCTGACCCAGAGACGCGCACATCTCGCGGTGAGCTGGGGTGTAAGTGCCCTCATGTCCGATATAACACATGAGGTTCTGAGCGCGCATCTCCTCAGGGAGACTGGACATGAGGTCCCCCGCCGGGGCGGCCCTAGCCTCATTGCTGAAGATGTCGTCATTCTGAACCTTCGATCCTCCGGTCTCGCTAACATTTTGGTTCAGGTAGAAAAGGCTGGGGTGGATAACCTTCCGTAGGGCGTCGTGCCATTCGACAGGGCAGTCGATGTCTTTGAGATAGAGTCGTTGCCGACGTTCGTCACGAAAATTACTTGGTGTCCATTGATTTGTGAGTTGTTTCATCGATCGCAAGTAATGACCAGTCGTCATGGGAATATCACTAGCTGTGGTGATGTCCCTCACATTCTCCTCTGCAGGCAAATGTTAGAACTGCAAGACCTGTGATCGACGTGGGCTCCTACGTTTCTTATCATATGTCTTCTCTATCCAGTCCACATTAAAGAGCCATTTGGGTAGAACTCCATTCCAGCCATCAATGACCAAAGGCTTGCCTCCAGCGACAACGTGGATCAGCACCAGCTTCTCAAACTCTTGTTGCCCCAGATTCCGGACCTGCGTTCGTGAGACCCGCTGGACCCATTTGAAGTTGGGCGTTCGATCGACGAGCCCATCTAGGTCGAGATCGGGGGGTATGGGATCGAATTTGGCCTGAGGATGGAGTGCGGTCGGCATATTGTCTGCGTTCTTAGGTGAAGCTGCGCTTTGCTCAGGCTGCGATCGATGTTGTTCTGTCAAGTAGCAATCAACCCCAGTTGATGCCCTTGACCTGAGCGAAATCGTTGGCGGTAATGCATGGGTATCCAGGGACCGTCTGAGGCCGCGCAGCCAACTATTTTAAGTGGCTTTGGTTATTCGAAGGAATGGTATGGTGAGAACTGTCTGATGCGGTAAACGTTAGTCAGGTACTCTCGCTTTGAGCTGCCATGAAATGCGCTACCAATCAGGTGTAATGGATAATGCATAATATGGGCCTCATGATTGTGCATATGTCACGTGATGTACTTTTAGTTCAGTTTCGGGGCCGAGGAGCTCTCAAGCTCCTGAAAGCTGGGGCCGTAATTGAAGATTTTGGACCATTAGCAACCTTTCTATATGTTGGTGTTAAGGACTCGGCAAGGGTGGGATACTTCTAGATCCATGTTCATGTGAGTAGAAACTGAGAATTGATTGTTGGATAGTTGGAATAATCGTATCCTAGTTCTGGTTTCGGTGGCCCATGAGACTCAATACACTTCCAAGGGCTTGCGCCTGGACTCACTGCCGGGCTATATCTGGGCATACATTGGTAGCCCAGAGGCGGATAGCAAGCCGACCAGCTCTTCCCCAAGTGTCTAGAGTCTTGAATCAGTCCTGGCCAAGCCGCCAAAGAGTAATTGGCTTTCACGAGGCAACCAAAAAGTCCTCTCCTGTGGCGGGTGATGCTGCTCTCGCAGAAAGCGATGTGCCAGTGCCGCCATATCAACCTCCCCAAACCGGCATCCTGTCGAAGATTCCAGCATCATGGGTCCCCTATGCTGAGCTGGTTCGTCTCGACAAGCCGACTGGAACCTACTACCTGTTCTTCCCGTGTCTCTTCTCGACGCTGATAGCGGCCCCCATGGTAGCTCCCATGGCCACCCCTGGTTCTGTCATCGGCACCTCACTCCTGTTCATCTCTGGGGCGTTGATAATGCGTGGAGCGGGATGTAGCATAAACGACCTCTGGGACAGGAATTTAGATCCTCATGTTACCAGAACCCGCCACCGGCCGATCGCCCGTGGTGCCATCACACCCTTCAAAGGGCTTGTCTTCACTGGATGCCAGCTACTCGCTGGATTGGGTATATTACTTCAATTCCCGCTGCCATGCCTCTTTTACGGCGTCCCAAGTCTTCTCTTTGTTGCTAGCTACCCGTTGGCCAAAAGGGTGACTTACTACCCACAGTTCGTCCTCGGCTTGACCTTCTCCTGGGGTGCTATGATGGGCTTTCCCGCCCTCGGAATCGACCTGTTGTCTAACTCTGCGGCTTTGACCGCAGCGTCCCTCCTTTATGCCTCCAATGTGGCATGGACAGTCCTTTACGACATGATCTACGCACACATGGACATCAAGGATGACGTGAAGGCTGGAATCAAGAGCATTGCTCTGAAGCATGACGCTGAGACGAAGCAAGTCCTAACTGGCCTGGCTGCGACTCAAATAGCTCTCCTTACAGCGGCGGGAGTCTCAGCAGGTGCTGGGCCGGCCTTCTTCATCGGCAGCTGTGGAGGCGCTATTGTCACCCTCGGAATCATGATCAAGCGTGTCAATCTTAAGAGCGTCAAGGATTGCTGGTGGTGGTTCGTTAACGGGTGTTGGATCACTGGTGGTGTCATCAGTCTTGGGTTGGCCGCAGATTATGCTGTCAAGTATACTCAAGCATCTGAGGTTGAAGAGACCGAGTCGAGAAAAGACGAGGTTCGTGTATGATAATGTGCCATAAGTCATACATGTAATATTAGGGGCAGACAACCCCCGGATTTCCCGTCACAATGGGTGGCACATGTAGTTTGAAGACTTTTTGATCTATTTTCCTTTCAGACCTCATCTCCCATGATCAGAACCCTAACCAGTAAAGCCGATGCAAGCAAGCCGTTTTGACTCCTCGTGCCGAAATATGACTTCGTTCCCTTCCCCAAGCATGTCCTCTAAGATCGGGGCTTCTCCTTCTTCTCCTTCCACAAAGCGAGCAGACCAACACCAGAGACCTTGACGACCTTGAATCGCACACCGGGAATATCACCCTTGGCCTTGCCCTTGCGACCGAAACCAGCCAGGAGGACCTCGTCGTTCTCGTCCACGAAGTTAAGGCAACCGTCATTGGGGACTAGCACCAATGGTTAGTAAATGCAAACATCCAGCCGTTGTAAGAATTTTTCGTACCGAAAGCAGTGACCTTCTTGCCGTTCTTGATCAACTGAACCCTGACACACTTTCGGATGGCAGAGTTAGGCTGCTTGGCCTCAACACCGACCTTCTCGAGGACGATACCCTTGGCGTGGGAAGAGCCACCGAAGGGCGAGGACTTGAAAGCAGTACCCAGGGCACGCTTCTTATAGGCGAGATCGGCCCATCGCTGGTCCTTTCGGTTCGTTCGCAGCTTTCGCGCAGCGTTAAGACCACGGGGTTTGCCTCCAGCCATGATTGCTGTTCGGTGTCAGTAAATTGAAGGAAATCGGAATGACCACAAGAGCGCGGCTGATGTGGTCGTTGTTGTAAGGGCACCTACCGATTTGTCTGTGGTATCGCGACGACGGTTGGTGATGTGATTTAGCGGAGGCGACAAAAACTTGGAGATCTCGGCCAACAGAAATTGAAGGTAGGGTTTGAAGGCCCTAGAGGGGAGGGTCCCCGCTGTGCGAGCAGCTGATAGATCACGTGAATTCTAGAAATTCATGCACGCCCAATCATCCTCTAGTAGACTTTAGACCCACTCATCGTTCGACCTCTACAGTCTGAGTGGGTCTGCTACTTATGATGAAGGTGAAGCTCACATCCATCTCATCGGTGAGCTCTGGATACTCTACTCCGGGGTTCACTACGGGATTTATTGTGAAATACCATCAAGATGCCTCCATTGTCTCGACCCACAAGCCGCCAGAGGGACCCTCCTCCAGCTTTGTTTCTACACCCATCGCCTCAAGCGTCACATGTCTCCCTGCCTGGTATCCTCGCGCCTGGTGCTCCCCTTCCAGGCCAGTCCAGTCTGACGCGTGAACGACCTAATGTCGAGCGCAGCGCATCAGTGCGGTCTGGAACAGTTGTCTCACCCAATCCTCAACGTGGTGGTCGCGGGCTTCCTGCTTCGGAAAGCACACGAAGTGCAGATAGGACTGACGCTTTGTGGGCGGAGATGCAAGCAACGTTGGAGGAGGTAGAACTTTCAGCATCTGGAGGAACACACGTCTTTGGACCGGATCACGATCGCAAGCTGGCTGACCTGCGGGCCGCACAGATTGCTCTTGCTCAAGCTTGGGCAAGGAGTGAAGCAGACGATGCAATTGAGACCAGCTACCGTGATAATGCGGCGTCGGTAGCTGGGGATGAAGTTCGAAATTTGAAGGGTGCTCTGGGAGATGCGCCAAAGGCCGGCATCATCGATGGCACTGAAGGCGGAAAGAGCACAGCTGGTACCAACAGCGTACCACGCCCAACGAGCAGTGGTGGAGGTGTTGAGCGGCTAGGTGCCAAGCTGGAGGAGGAGACAGAAGTTGACATTCTCCTCGCTAGGAAGCGACGCGAGGCCAACGATCGGTATTTCCAACGGGTCAATCAAGGAGTCATTGATGTAGTCACAAAGCTCGAGGACGTCGCTGTCGCTATGCGGGACGTTGAGCAAGAAAGCAAAGATGTTTGGAGCGAAGGTGAGGGTGCTCCCGGAGCCGCGGCCTGATGCCTTTTATAATTGGTTCGGGCGAGAAGTCTTGTAATAAGGTAGCCAGGCGTTAGGGGTGTCTGTTTTTGTATTGTTTCCGTCTATTGTTCCGCATTTACATTGGCGTTTGATATCGAGAGCTGTAAACTGGCCTTGGCTTGGTAAGATGAGAAATAGCCATTCAAGCATCTCGCCGACGATTGTGAAGTATTGTTGATCTTTAATTAATTCTTTGCTGTAGAAGGGTAAGCCAAATAGGTTGAAGGTGATCTAAGCGAAGCCGGGACCATGGTGGAATACAAGTCAGAGCGTGGAGTTTGCGATCGAGGTTGAGATCGAGCCTAAGTTGAGTAAGGAATCATGGTGTGCCCGGGTGGAGAGAAGTTTACCGCAGTCATAAACCATTGCGAAGTGTGCATCACCAGAAAGGAGCTCACTGTTCAGCAGGAGGCTTCAACCAGATGAGATTGTAATGAACCTGTATCAATCAGAATTCTTATTAGTAGAGGCAATTTTGCCTTTCTCAGTTGAATTACCTAGAAATGGTCATTGACGATGTTTGAAGTTTAAGTAGACGTTCACAATGCACGTCTTAAGAGTGGGGTAGAATCCGCATTCCAGAACGGGATCCAGGGGTCCATTCCCTTAAATAAATGGGTCAAAGACTGCAAATGTACTGTACATGCCGGGGGTCTAAACACGGAGCGGGGAGATTCTCACGCGAAGACTTCACGTGAGACGACTTGAAATGATGCCGAGCTCATATAATTGAGGTATTTGAGTAGGCAGGATCCCAATATAGTGGTTCCCGGCCTCTACCATAATCGTCATCGACAAGTTCCTGCAGCCTAGGATGGGCATCACGGCAATGTGGCGTGCTTCAATGCGGCAATCAGTGACACTTGCCCAATCTGGAAGTTAGTTAAAGGCGGGTATTCTTCGGTAGCCGGGTCGGCCGCGTGACGAATGAACCTAAAGCATGGCCCAGCCCATCCGTCGCAATCGCTTCCCTTCCGCCATCGCCATCACCATCAAACGTTGACACTTTAAAACTACTCCAACCTATTGCTGCATCCGAAACATTTACGATCTTGGTCACCCACTGCGCCTAAATCTACTGCTGCTTCTACGATCGTTGTTCGAGAATCCGAAACTAGTCTTTGCCATCGTCATCATGAGACCTCTCACCTACCTCGCTGCCGCGCTCGCCATCCTCCCCGGCGCGCTCGCCGTTGACCAAAAGAAATCCGCCATCGTCTGGTTTGAGAACGACTCGACTCCTGACAAGGTTGTCAACGAGGCTAAGACAGCCCTCATCAAGGCTGGCGGCAAGATCACACACGTCTACTCCATCATCAAGTACGATAACCGAGAAATCCGCATCCTTCGTTAAACACATGCTAATGCCATTCTAGGGGTTTCGCTGTCATCGCTCCCGAGAAGGCTCTTGAGTCCGTCCAAGCCTGGGGCACGGAATACCAGATCCGAGTTGAGGAAGACGAAATGGTCTCCACTCTGTAGGGTGGACATGTGAATGAAGGGGGCGAAGATTTGCGATAGCGGCGTTTGATGGATAGTCATTGTCACGGCAATCCGATGTTTAATGGATTGGGATTTTGAGCGCACCCTGTGGTGATATTACATCAAACACCATCGGTGCACAATCGAATTCGGCGTTTAGAGACGGTGGGTTTGGAGGCGTGAAGAGGAAACAGTCGTTATCATACCATGTGGCCGGTCCCAATGAAGGATGGGGTCATTTCTATTTTATTGGTACAATTATACAATTTGTTTGGGCCTAATGTTATACGGATGCCATTCTCTGACGAGCTTGAAAGATATACTTGTACCAATTCAAGTTTAGGATGAGGTCATAACCGCCAGATTCGTTACACTGATGCGAGCCGTGACAGAAAGCCATTTCAGAGCCGACCTTTCAGATGATCTAAGAAAAGTGAAATTAAAGTACCAGGTCGTTTGTTTCAGGATCTTCCGGGTCTCTTGCACGTTTCAAATATCATCCTCTTTTCAATCCTGGAAAGGCGGGGCGTAATGCAGATTCAGGCGTTTATCTGCTAGTGTTTGAGAAAGACCAGCAATAACTTGTACCAGTCGCAGTGTGCAATCAATTACCAATGTAGTGACCGTTTTGGTGAAAGGGACTGAGCACCTCCGACACCAACGTGAAACCATCCTTCGAAGTTGAGGCTGGCTCCTGGACCCTGAGCTAAAGCACCGGATATATCCGGTGCTGATACTTTAAAGTAGCCTCGACGAGGCACTCGAGCATAAAACTTTGGGTTCCGTCAAAGTTTTAGATTAGAACCGTGAATAAAATGAAAAGCGAACGTATATAATAAATGTTCAGTATTTGGATAGAGACAATTGGCGAGTGTTCGTGTGTATTATGCCCACTTCATTATGCATGACACAAGCGAAGGGGCCTGTGCAGCCACAACGATCCATCCATTCATCCATGTGCGGAATCGATAAGCCGCATCATCCCCAATACCAGAACAATGCGCTCCTAGGCTTTGTCCCTCAACTTGAACATGGACATTATTTTAAGATTTAGTATGGCACACGACTTACACTGACGAACCTTTCCTATAAGACCGAATGGGATGCGCCATGTCTGGCCAGCAGTCATTCCGACCCTTACCAAGACACGCGACGCGACTCCTTGAACAGCGACGACTCCAGTACACGACTTCTACTAGGACGGCGACCACCACCACCACCACCACCCGACAGTGATATCCCGTTGCATTTATTGCATGGCTTCAGCGTCAGTCTGAAAGATGCCTACCTATAGTCCACGCACGCAGGCCGCGTTGCTCAAGGCGGTATGTATCTTCTTCCCAGAGCTGCAACCTCAAGACGATATGCCATTTTCTATTTATCCGCTAATAATCGAACCTCCTCAGGCCAACCAACTCTTCGACCTTGAGAGACCCGCCGAATCCCTCGAGGAGCTCTCTGACGGCATCACCCTTGCCCAAATCCTCCACGAGCTCGATCCCGAGTTTAACCCTTCCGACCTCGACACAACCCTTAGCACTTCTAAATACTTGACAAACAAGAGAAACATTCAGACAGTCTACAAAGGTTTATTTAGGTTTATTCGACGCCACCTACCTGAACTCGGGTGCCAGGCCAAGAAGTTCGACTATCATGCTATCGCTGAGAACCCTGAGCCCCAGGGCATCAGCCAAGTAAGCTCCCCTCCGGAAACGGCTACAATCAACCTTCATTGCGGTAGACTAATTCATTTTGCGTTACAGCTGCTTGCTGTCATGGTCTCAGCAGCTGCGATGGGCCCGGATAACTCGACATACGTCCCTCGAATCCAGGACCGCCTCGACCGCGAAACCCAAGCCGAGATTATGCAGATTATCCGAAGGATGCAGGAGGATATCAACAACTCCAAGGGCGAAGATGACCTCGACGATGCTATGGACGCCGTGATGGAAGCTAGAGACATAGATCTACTTGTCGAGGAGCAGAATGCGGCCCTAAGGCATGAGCTTGAAGTTACGAAGAAGAATCTCTCAGACTACATTACTCGGCTAGAATATCTTCAGCAGAGCCACGAAGAGCTCCAATACGAAAAAGAGAAAAACGACCGTGAGCTCGAGGTACTGAGAAAGGCAACTCAAGATGGCGCCAACAGTGCCGAGGCGATCAAGGTGCTTGAGGCTCAGGTCCATGAGCAGATGGAGATTATTGCCAGGAACGAGGAGGCGATCCGACATCATGACAAGATCAAGGCACATCTAGAGGCGGAGGTTCAGAGACTGACGCAGAAGAGCAGACAGGCCGACGAGCTCCATGATCAAGTGATGGAGTGGAAGCATCGAGCCGAAGAGTTTGAAAAGAAGGCAAATACAGCCGACAGATACAAGCAGAAGCTTGAGTCCCAACAATCTGTTGTAAAAGAAGTCCAAAACCTGCGGTACGAAAAGGCCGAGCTACAAGAGCAACTAAGGTCCCTGGTGGAGGATCAGGACAGAAGCGGTCGAACTAGGAAAGCCGAGGATGAACTTACCAAGATGATCACTCAGTCGGAGCAGCACCTATGGGACGAGCGTAATCAGAAGAACCAACTCTTGAAGGATGTAACAGCCCTCGAAGAGGAGGTCACACGCCTCAGGGCGAGGGGTAGCCACGACGAACATTTTATCCAGGATCTACAAGAGCAACTGGAGCAGGCCAATGCAGGTCAGGGTGCTACTGGAGTCACGGGCCTGAGTAGCAGTCTTGAGGATGAGCTTAATAGCGCGGCTAAAGATGATGGCCCGATCAATATCCCCTTGGAGTTTTCCCGTCTAAAAGCGGAAAATGACCTTTTACGAAGTACAGTCGGTTCTACCGGAGAGCCTGCTCTACTCCGACGAGAACTAGATGAAGAAAAGCGCCAGCGCGCTCGACTTCAACGGGACTTCAACGACATTTTTGAAAAGCATGCTGTTGCACAGGATCAAATCGAGGCATTGATAAAGAATATGACCGGCGAAGGGTTAGTGAATGCCTTGGAAGAAATTCATGCTTTGGGGGGTCACATACTTACTGGTGAATACTTCAGGACGCAAACTTTCATCAACCTCAGAACCGAGTTCCTGCAAGCGAGTTTCGAACTTGAACAGCTCAAGAAGGAGAAGAAGGACCTGCTGGCTCAGAACGCAGACCAGGGTCGAGAACTTCTTGAAGCAAAGACTCAACTTTCAGCTATCGATAAGGATAGCATTGATGCATTAAATGAGCTTAGGGGTACTGACAAGCTGATATCGGAGTCACTCAAGACCGAACTCGATCGCCTACGCGAAGAGTTTAGCTTCGTGGTGTCTGACAAGGATGCTCAACAATCACAGCTGATCGAAGCCCTACTTGCCAAGGAGAAACTACGAAAGGAGGCTGAAGAGAATAGGGACTTGCAGGGCGCCGCGGCCGATAGCGTCGCGGATCTCGACTTGTCTGACGCCAATAAGAAGTCCAGTGAGAAGATCGAGAAGCTACGTCTACGCCTTATCGAAAGTCGTCAGGTGAGTGATCTCGATGCTTCCGATCCGCTAGAAGTCTGGCCAACCCCATATGCCGTACCTGCACCCGAAGCCAATTCCGACCCCTTGCCTGAGCCTTTTATCATTGTCGAATGCAAGATGGATGAGGGTATCCCTCCCATCGTGCCGTCCATTGCAATTTGCAACGAGGCTTCCGTTAGAAAAGACTCACTTCCCACGGAGCCCTCCCGGGCGAAACAACCTGACTGGACTCCTGGGAAGGGGTTCAAGCTCATGGAGTGGCTCGGGATGTCTCGCACTTCCTAGTGGACGTTGATACCTCAAAATTTTACTAAAGTGTTAGTCGTCCTTGTTCGCTGACTATGCGATGCTTTAGCAACTCGAAAAAGCGGAACAGGATAAAATCGATTTACAGCGAAAGCTCAAGGCGGCACTCGATGGAGAGGCGTACGCGGCACAAAAAGTAAGTTGTTTCTTGATTTATTTGGGTTGTATCTTGAAGGCAAGATATGACCTTCAAGCAATACCAATAATCTTATTTTCTCTATTATCCATCTATCATCACGTTGTATTCCTTCAGTGACTGACAACTCCTTGAAGGTCGCGAGCGACCAAATCATCAAGAATCTTAAAAGAGAAAACGCCCTCATTGCGACGGCATGGTATGATCTCACGAGCCGACTCCAGAGCAACCACGTCGTCCTCCAGCGGCGACACGATGCTCCCAAGAGTTGGCTCAACAAGCAGAGGCAGATGGTCAACGGTCAGTTGGTCCACCGCGACTCCCTGTACCTCTACTGACCTCACTCGTCAGCGACTCCACGGAGATAGGAACTCACTGCGTGAGACCCTCCATATACGATGTTGTGAGCTTTGCGTGAGTCCGTCTTGGCAAACTCACGGAGGCCTCAACTATCTCCCACTTGGGCATATAGAGAATTATAATTACGAGGGAAATCCCTGGAAGCACCTTATCATTATTCACTACTTGTTGTTGATTTCGAGCATTGCGAGGGAGCTTGGGGAGTTTCATTGTTGGGCATTGCTGGAGGAGAGAGGCGGCCGATGTAGGGGGGGAAGACTGCAATGCAGTGAAGTTTCGCGCATTAGTATATATACCCTTGTGACGTATTCCGCGGCTTCCTACAGTTGAATAAACCGTTTACCAATATCCGTTCTGGTATAATTTTCATTTATAGTCCGAGCTTGACACCGGACATTGACTTCCACCAAGATCACCATTGTTGCAAGGGGAACCGGCAAAATTGATTGGGCGCTTTGGATGCCACATTTAACTAATAGTAAAACAGTGATACCTACAAGCGTTGTCTAGGATGCTTTTGTTCTACACAGGACCGAAAGCCGCAAGCAAGCCTTCCACCGTAACGCCTCGGCCTGGAGGTATTTTCTCATGCCATTTCATTCCGTTCATATCCAAGAGAATGCCTAGCTCTCCTCCTTCTCGCCGTGCAGGATGTTCAACAAGTTCTTCCACACCTGGCCAGGCTCTTGGCTGGCATCGAGGCCCTTCCAGATACCGGTCTGCTTGTAGTAACCCACGACGGGGGAGGTCTGCTTGTGGTAGGTAGCGAGACGCTTCTTGAGCGCATCGGCGTTGTCGTCACTTCGCTGGACGAGGGGCTCGCCAGTGATGTCGTCCTTCATGTACTCCTTAGGAGGGTTAAAGGTGCTGTGGTATGAGCGACCGGAGGCAGGGTGGACTAGTCGGCCAGTAATGCGGGCGACGAGGAGGGAGTCGTCGATCTGCAGCTCGACGGCATGCTGGAGCGTCTGGTTTCGCTCGTGAAGCATGGCGTCGAGACCCTCGGCCTGAGGAACGGTACGGGGGAAGCCATCCAGGATGAATCTGTCAAAAGCGCGTTTTGTTAGCACGTGCTTGGGATTGGGAAGATCCGGTTTTGGGGTTGAAACTTACCCGCCCTGGCACTCCTTGTTGTGGGTGAGCTCTTCCTTGATCATGCCAATGACGATGTCATCGCTGACCAGACCGCCCTGGTCCATGATCTTCTTGGCCTCTCTGCCGAGGGGAGTCTTTTTGGCGACCTGCGACCGCAGCATGTCTCCAGTAGCCTGCGCAATAGGAACAAGCACGTTAAAAATCGACTTTTCTCTTCCTGAAGCTGTCGCGACACGAATTGACTTACCAAATGGCAGCAAGAAAAGCGCTCCTTGATCTTGGGAGCCTGGGTTCCCTTGCCTACAAAGAAGACACCATTTAGCAAAAAGAAGCGCGTTAGACGTCGACAAAAGACAAACCTGCTCCAGGGGGACCGATGAGGATCATGCGAATCTCCTCAGTGCTGGGAGTAGAGCCAGTGGCTCGCTGCTCGAGCTTCTTGATGCGCGAATCGAGGTTGCCAAGGACATCCTTTAATTGCTTGAGCTCATCCTCAACGAAACCCATGACTGCGATTTGCGGCGGCGGAAGATGGAATTGAGAAGCTTGACGACGGCAATTGGGGCGACAGCGACGCTGTAGAGACGATGAGAGGCGCGAGCGGTGATGGCAGAAGCTGGCGGAGGCTGACGGAGGACGGTCGGGGAGAAGAGAGAAGCAAAAGTCGAGACGGGCAAGACAGGAAATCTTGGTGCGTAGCCGGAGGATGGGAGGTTTTTGGGAGAGAGCTTTGGGACACGCTGATTGGTCCAGAGCACGCGTTTCTAGGGAGGACGATAAGGACACGGCTTGGGGCTCTAGGGACACGCCTTCAGGCCTGAGCGTCGCGGCTTTTTACCCGGCTTTGACTACTTTGAGTATTTTCACTAGCAGCCTCTCTGCGGCTAATTCCTTGTTGGGAATGGGATGCGTTTCATTCATCCAGTGTACAGTTATTTGGATGCCGAAGGGCGAACTCACCAATTGCGCAAGCCAGCATCCAACAGCCAGACAGCCAGCCTTGTCACTGAAGGACAGCCGCCGCCGAACAGAAGAAAGCTTGGACTTTGTACCCAAGTTCAGGGTCAAGAAGCCACCACCTGTTCGTGACCTGATTTGCACTTAAAATCATTCCTTCTCGGTCCAGGAATGAAGCTCGGCATAATTATCTCGACTTCGTTCGGGATGTCCGCGACAGCGTCATGGTTCTAGAGACTCCTTCGGAAACTATCCATCGTACGCGCAGCCTCTCGTCGAGATAACCACATCGTCCACGGCAGTTCCCCGAACTTCGAGGGACCTCGAAATAGCTGGCCAATAACCGGCGCTCTACGGAGACCAACAAACTCGCGAATCTCAAGCTACCGTCGAGATTCCCTGGCCAAACCGCCACCTCTTTCGGCCAGCAGGGCCGAGGCTCTTGGATAGGCCCCATCGTCCATTGACCCGAACCTCGCAAACAGCGGCCGGCGAGCGTGCGAAAGTTGGACTTTCGGTCGGTATTGCTCCAAGGACAAAGGGGGGTGTGTTCTGCTACCGATACCGGTGTGAACTTAGCCGGCAAGAAACCAAATCGTGAGTTAGCCTCCATGATTCCGCCTCTCAGCGGTCCCCCAACTGCAGACCACCATGGGGGTACCCTGCCACCGAGGTCCAAGGCGCTCCAAGCTGTGTGGGAATGTCACGGTCGGTCCAAGCCAACCGATTAAGGAGGTACAAAGCTGATAGCTGTTAACGAAGGATTTCACTACCATAAATAACAGTTTTTCTTGTCGTCTCTAAGCAATATAACCCTTAAGACATTTAATATGCTGACGTGACTTCTCAAACCTCAACAGTGTTCCCTTAAAGTGGCATTCTCTCCCATTAGATTGAAGGAATGTCACTATCTAAACAATGATGTCAGCCAGAGTTCAAAAGCCACACCGCCTTCTGCCGAACAGCTGCACGCTGTGGCTCCGGCCATATGTCAGCACGTGGGACACAGCTGCCGAAAACTCAAGCCACGATGCTATCCCTCCAAGTGTGGCTAGTGATATCCAGCACGTGACAAGGCGCTGCGCAAGGCTCGAGCTTTTTTGCCCAGCAGCCTGGCCCAATCGGGAGCTAAGCTCCCTAAGGTAGAACGAAGGCAGCCTCAGTGTACGTACGTTGCGACTCCAACATCGCGGCATTGACATTTCAACTCTTCAATCCTCGCCATTCTCCCTCGACAGCGATCGCATAACCTCCAGACGATACGGCCACGCCCTCCTTGAACTTACGATGCCTACCACCACAGCAGAAACGCTCTCCCTTGTCACCAGAAACGTCACCGTTGCGCCTCTCGTGCTCCTTTCCGCAGTCGATCACTACAACCGAACCGTTCAGACCAAGACAAAACGACGAGTCGTTGGTGTGTTGCTAGGCCAAAATGATGGAAAGAATGTGAGGGTATCAAACAGCTTTGCTGGTGGGTTTCCGAGCTGCACTTTGGCGTTGCCTGGTGATCTGGCGCTTACAAACGATCATAGTTCCATTCGAGGAGGATGAAAAGGACCCGTCAGTATGGTTCTTGGATCACAACTATGTCGAGTCAATGAACGACATGTTCAAGAAGGTCAACGCGCGAGAAAAGTTGATAGGCTGGTATCACACAGGCCCTAAGCTCCGAGCATCAGATTTGGAGATCAACGAGCTATTCAAGCGATATACACCTAACCCTCTACTCGTTATCATCGATGTTCAACCGAAGGAGTCAGGCGTCCCCACAGACGCTTACTTTGCCGTTGAGGAGATCAAGGACGTACGTGACGGGCTTGCCTGTTGGATGCCAAGGAGATTGCTGACATATTTGTATAGGATGGCACGACTACTTCACGAACCTTCGTACACACTCCTTCGATCATCGAGGCTGAGGAAGCAGAGGAGATTGGTGTCGAGCACCTGCTGAGAGATATCCGCGACGTGGCCGTGGGGACTCTGTCTACCCGTATCACCAACCAGCTCCAATCCCTGCAGGGCCTACACTTGCGTCTACGAGATATCGGAGCCTACCTTCAAAAAGTCCTTGACGGCAAACTTCCAGTGAACCATGCGATTCTCGGAAACCTCCAGGATGTCTTTAACCTCCTCCCTAACCTCTCGACCCCCAAGGGCGAAGCCAAGACCGGAACTGGCGAACTTTCCTATGCGATGAGCATCAAGACGAACGACCAACTTATGGCTATTTACCTGAGCAGTCTGATACGCGCCATTACTGCATTCCACGATCTGATTGAGAACAAGATCCAGAACCGACAACAGCAAGAGGATAAGGAGGCGAAGAAAGACGAGGCCAACGGCAAGGATGAGAAGAAGGACGGCGATAAGAGCGTGAACGGAGATGCCAAGGAGGGCAATGAAAGCAAGGACAAGGAAGGAAAGGAGACCAAGAAATAATCACCGAATTTTGGTAAATGAGCGTAGACTTGATGGCGGAGGTTTATGGCGTCTTGGAGGATGCATCCACGGCGGTATTTCTCCGGGGAAGGGGAAATGCCTTTGTACATTGAGCATATCATGTCGGTTTACTAGATTAGGGCACGCGGATAATACAAGCCAGCCATAGTCCTGGGTACCCTATTCTCCTCTGTGAGCGGTCACGTATCTGCAATGATTCCGGCCATCTCCTCCCTTGATACGATTCTCTCTTCCGCATAATTTTGTAGCATGCCCCGCCATTTCTCGATCAAGAGGCAGACTAGGAGATGCTTGCAGCATGGCACATCTCCACCAGCAGCACCCGACCCATCTAGACTCATACCCCCAAAAGACCAGCCCAGCTGGTTCTTTAGAGCATTCTCGGGTGGTTGGTGGTCTATTCTTGACCCGGTATCAACGGGGAAGGCCTCGAACGTGAAGCCGGCACATGAACAGTTCCACGTGCCCAGATGAACCAGGTAGCCTTTCGACGATAGTCCTACATCTCGACTTCGTCGCGTGAGTGTCGTTGCGAGCGACTTGACGAGAAATATTCCAGATAAGCCGCCGGGGGAGTCATTCGGGGTATTGGAAGCATCAACTCCAGTTATGGATTCTCGGTGGTCCCCATCCTGGCCTAATGATGGCGGCGGATCTGACTCACCCGCTTTACTAGCTAGCTTCAGTCGAGTAACTAGGCCTCGGTCTAACAAGTCGAGTGCAGGGAGCAAGTGAGTTGGGAAGAGAACATGGAGTGTTAGGAGGAGGTGGCGATGGCTCTGCGAGATGGCGTGGAGGGGTGAAGTTGTTGTTGGCGGCGATGAGATAGGCAACGGTTGGATGTCAGAAAGTGAGTTGATGAGAGTCGTTAAAAGCTGGCGATGAGAGGGGAGGCTCTCCATTGCCGGCTGCGTGCGCTGGATGTCATATCCGCTTCGCAAGTCTAGGAACTAAGTTGCACGGATGGCACCTCAGTCTTGAGTGAGCTTCGGTGGATGTGGTGATTTTAGGTCCGTAGGTCAACGATTCATCACATTCATGACATAAACGACTTAACCCCCGCATAATGTTCTAAAAATTACCCAGTTGTATGATCAAAGGTGAGTTTTCTATTTGAATACTCTCTTGGCCTTTTTGGGCCTTTTTGTTCGCCTTGAGCGCCTCATCTATCTTTTTCTTGGGATATGGTACACCATTATACAGTATATAGAACATTAAACCCACTCCTTTGGCTCCCTCAACACATCGACCAGTCGCTGTTCCCTACTCTTGGGCTCTGGCTCGTACATGTACTTCCAGCTCGCCGTCAACGGCAAGCTCATTAGGATACTCTCGACTCTAGACCCAGGGGTGTTGAGGCCAAACGCGGTTCCTCGATCGTGGACGAGGTTAAATTCGACGTACTTTCCTCGTCGAATCTGTTGCCAGTCCTTCTCCTTCTCAGTGTAGGGCATATCTTTGCGCTTCTCCACTATAGGAACGTAGGACGGCAGGAAAGACTTGAGGCAGTCCTGGATAAAAGCAAACGTGTTTTCGCGGTCACATTCGCTCTCATCGAGGTCGTCGAAGAAAATACCACCGATACCGCGGGCTTCACCTCGGTGCTTATTGCAGAAGTACTCGTCGCACCACTTCTTGAAGCGCGGGTAATAGTCCTTGTTGTGCGCATCACAAGTGTCCTTGAGGGTCTTGTGGAAGTGGATGGCATCTTCATCGAAGAGGTAGGAGGGGGTCAGATCGCTTCCACCGCCGAACCACCAGGCCTGCGATGTGCCGTCAGGGTTGGCAGTTTCAAAGTATCGGTAGTTGAGGTGGACCGTCGGGGCCATCGGGTTATAAGGGTGAAGGACCATGCTAAGGCCAGCGGCAAAGAAGTCGAGAGACTCAACATTGGGGTCGAGTGTCTTGTGGTTGGCACGCATCTTCTCGATGGCAGGCTTGGGGAGGGAGCCGTAGACGACACTGACGCCGACTCCAGCCTTCTCGAAGACATTGCCTTCTTGTAGAACACAGGTCAAACCGCCGCCACCGTTTGGTCGTTCCCACTCATCCGTGCGGAACTTCTTTCCATCTACCTTCTCAAGTCCCTCAACAATTAATTGCTGCTGCTCCTTGATGAACTTCTCCATTCGGAGGCGCATGGGCGAGTCGTCGCTAACGCCAGATTCGCGCTTCTTCTGAGCATCCCGTTCGGCGAGAGCGACCGGGTCAAGCCGGACAGATTCGACAGTATCCTAGAAGGCTCTGAGTGAGCAATTGGCTTGGAAGGAAGAAGTTTGTCTGAGTGATGTACCATCTTGAAGGCGAAAGGGGCGGCAATGCCTATAGCAGCTGCCGCGAACCAGACGGGAAGAGAGTATGACGATGCTGAGCTCTTGGAGCTTTGGGATCCAGACGAAGTCGACAACCAGCGTCGTGAGGACTTCAATTGACTCTTAGAAAGACGTGTAGAAGGAGATCCAAGATGCGCAGCGAGGCGCTGGGCTTGCCGTCTGGCAGCCATGGCCTATATATTTCAGGAACCGACAAGGTAAATTTTACAAAAAGTACCGAACAAGTGGTGCTATCTGAGCACCATGAGGCCACTGCGCTTTCAACCGGGAGCGGTCACGGCCGATTCTGACTCGGGTGATGGTCAGAATCGAATGTTGGTCGATTTGGTTTCCTCCTCGGAGCTTCTGTCGATTCTGGACCCTGGTTCAGAGAGGGAGGTGGGCTGACGCAGCGATCCGGGCCGCTTGGTACCTCCGAGCTGGTACCTTTATTTGCACGTGATTTGATGGTAAGCCAGACAGGGAAACCGGAAATACAGAAGCTCCGCTTACAGTGTTATCCTTAGGGATACTGCACTGTAAGCGGGTCCTCGATGAATGGTACAATGCAGCGCGGTCATGAGCAAGCAAGTCAGCATGCTGGAAACGAGCATAGCAACAACTTGAAAAGCAATCAAAGATATTGGTACCCAGTAAGAAGCGGCTAGATACTTCCAAGGCTTTTAATCGCATACAAAACCCACGGTCCTATTGACTCACAGCCAGATAAGCGTTTCTTCTGTAAGTGAGCCTTGTAGGTTTTGCCCCTCCTCCGCAGCTTTCCGGTGAATTACAAATGAACGCAACAGCAGCACGCCCAACCCAAAACGACCCTGCTGGAAGGTTTGAAACCTTGCCCATACCCCCTGTGCGCTTCGCTCATGTCCTGTGACGGCACAGTGCGACAGCTGACTTCCCCGCCATATCACCTGCCTGGCCTCCCAGCACCTCTTGTGATTCACCAACCAAGGTTGCACTAGTTGGTTTCGGGTTAGCGCACCAGCCCCGCGCCTGTCACTGCCTCGCCTGGCTGCCTACGGCTGGCCTTACCAGCCCGTTATAATGCTCCTGCGTCTCGCCGACCGCTCCTCTGTGTGACCTGCTCTTGCCGTCCACGCACTCCTCCTACCTGACGCATACCTGTCGCAACCTAAATCCGTTTTCATTCTCGTTCTCTTCATTTTAACACCATCACCTCGCCACCTATTCTTGCTTTCGCCATCATCGACGACGACCGTTCTACAACTGCCATATCTCGTATCGCCTCCGATCTCATCAGCCACCGTCATTATGCGTAGCAAGTTTAAGGACGAGCATCCCTTCGAGAAGCGCAAGGCCGAGGCCGAGCGCATCCGTCAGAAGTACTCCGATCGCATTCCCGTGAGTAGCTTCCTTTACTATTGTTTTACAACTCTTTCTTTTGTCGTCTGAGATGTTACACTTCTTCGAGTATATGACGGAGTGAGATGACGCAGACCGACCCATGCCGACGCTTCGCGGGGTCACCGCCTTCCGTTGCGTCGTCTTCTCATGCTGTTCCCAACCACGAACCTTAGCGGACCCGAGCTGACCGAGTTGACATAGGTCATCTGCGAGAAGGTCGAGAAGAGTGACATCGCCACGATCGACAAGAAGAAGTACCTGGTTCCCGCAGATCTCACCGTCGGCCAGTTCGTCTATGTTATTCGCAAACGAATCAAGCTCTCGCCTGAGAAGGCCATCTTCATCTTCGTCGATGAGGTTTTACCACCTACCGCTGCCCTGATGAGCAGCATCTACGAGGAGCACAAGGATGAGGATGGGTGCGTTCTTCCCGGGACTCCCATATGACACACGGCCGACTAATATTCTGTTGTAGCTTCCTTTACATCACGTACTCCGGCGAGAACACCTTTGGTACTGCTTGAGTCATACGCGATCAGCCATCCCTTCATGTCGAGAATGATGCGGGCGTTACGGTCTTACTTGGGTGAATTTGTCCGTTGGAGGACACTGGGACTTTGTGATATCATGGTACTTTGAACCACGAGCTATGGGATGGAATAGAATCTTGCAATACATGCGACGAGGATTTCTCCCAACTGTTTTTGGACCTGGATTCTTGTGTGCTTGTGAGGAATCATGCTTTGGCAGAACAGACACGTTGGCATTTGCACAAGGTACATGGTACTGATGATTCATTCAGTCTTGAAATGCGGGCCGAATTTTCAAATTGACATCTTCGATTTGTGTTGTGGAGTGGACAGGTTACTTCCACCAGGGCCTTTTCAGCTCGTGCCGAAACCATGTTCCAAATTGCCAGTATTCAAGAATGCTAAAGTATGGTAAGTTTCCATGCTGTGGGGTTTCCTAGCTTGTCCATAGATGGTGTCAAACTAGTCTACAGCCCTTACAAAGAACAACGATCATCAAGTCTATATCTGACGCATATGCGAAGTCTATTCCTGCTTCAGTCGAAATTGCTACTAAATAAAGACCAGAATGGAGTATTCATTTTGGAACGCTGCATCTTGTGCTTCGTGGCACATCATATTGATGTTGTCGTCAAGTACAGAGTCACTATGATGAATCTCAGTGTTGTTGTTAATGTTTTCTCTATTCCTAAGCACGCAGTTTCGATTAGAAACATGCCTACTACTGGAGGTGTGTTGGTTGTCCATCATTGGAGTAACATGGAAAGGTCTGTAGATGGGGCTTCTGCCTAACTCAATAGTCAAGGCGGTGAAGACGATTCTTTATGACACATGATTTGATTGAGTTGTTGAGAAGCACATCTTGATTGTGAACCTTTTAATGAATTTATACAGCTGTTGGTCAAGATTGAGACTTGTGTTCAGCTCTCTGAGTGATCTGGCCCTCTTCGAACTTCATCGGTTGCTACAACGTATATGCAAGTGGCACGATGAAATTTTTATTATACAAGGAACAAAAAATTCATGCTGAAATGGCCGTGAGCTATTCACTCAGAGTCGTCATCTGCTCTAAATAAGAGCATTGTTCCAGGACTATATGATGAAACTCATGTATTGTGTATATACCAAAGATTTGAACACAACGGCAATAGGAGATAGTGACTATGGATGTGATAAACTATCGTGTAAGATAATAGTGTTCTCCGCCTTCTTAGTGTTCCTCGTTCCCATCCCTCTTTGCTTACTGATATGGTAGGATTCGACTTCAACCTCCAAAGCGCACGAGAATAGCTTACACAAGCCTGTGATATCTTTATGTTTCCTTCTTGACTCTCTGAATGATTTCATGCTCGTGTCTATCCTGCAATGCCTATCAACCGAGCAGTCTCCAATGTCTACCTTGTTCCCCCTATCCTCTGAAGAATATCAAATGACGCCTCGATCCTAGCTTTGCAGAAATCTAGTATCCACTTATAAATGGTGAAGAGGTTCAACCCATGCCAGTTAAATCTTGTTGGAAGGGACCGGTGGTGAAACTGCGATTGCTCATTGCCTCGAATGGGAGAGCTGTTGTACGGCCAAGCCTCGTTATTCACCATGACGGTAAACAACTTCCTCATTCGAAACAAGCTCTCAGTCCTCGGAAATGAAACATTGCCCATAGTCTTCAATCTCCCTTGAAACATAGATACTCTCCACATAGGCTGGGAACCGGCTCAGTCACTACCAGGCGCGGTGCCGGTAATTTGTTTGTCGGTGCAATGGAGATATCGTATTCTCAGGAAATGTTCGACCATGGATATGTTTTAGGTGAATCTATCCAGGCTATGGAGCAACACGAAATTTACGAGCATAGCCATCACAAATGCGATGACGAGTGTAAGGTCAAAAAGCTCCATGTAGTAACAAATTGTTGGACAGGTCAGGGAAGTAGGCGGTATGACTGATTCAAGTGGATTCTTGTGAAGTAGACGTGGGATGTGAAGTGCAGTCTTGCGTTGATAGTCGAGAGAGACGATAATAAGACAGTCCAGTAGATGTATTATAGCAAATGTCTCATCGAGACCCAGAAACTCCTTATCTGTTGGAGCTGTGGTCTATGTGCTTAAAATTTCTCTCGCACTGGTTGGTTTAGTTATTGGATGACCTTCCATCTCATTTCTTTGTATCATATTCGGTAACGATCTGAACCATGAAGGTCTTCAGCCAGTTTCTCTAACCGACCCCCTGAGCAGGCTAAGACAGCGCTTTCTGGAAGGCCATCACAGCATACCGAAAGCTTCCGTCTGCATATCCTCTCCTCATGGCACGGAATGATTGGAGGAACGCGATTCCGTCGCGGCCTTGGGTGAATGCGAATGCCCAGAGTGATGGATTCTGCACTAAGGACCATGTGATGTCCCTGGAAGTTGTTAGTGGACCTAACAAAAATATCTGATAGGCCTTACCAGGTCTTCCGGACCTCCTGGCTGATATCTTTGGGCTCAGCGAGGACCTGGAGGTCGGCTCGTTTGGCCAAGTCAACGTAACCTTGTTGGGTACAAAGGGGCGGAAGAAGCATGCCATCTAATACTGATCAGTAACGGGAGCGTCTGGGAGGCGGAATTCATATTACCTTCGATAGGCTTAATGTCGTTTGCAAACGTCGTCTCATCCAAGCCTTCGGCCTTGAACCAGTCGGCAAGCACCAACTTCCCTCCCGGTTTTAGGACCTGTTGCGCATTCTGAAAGAACAGAGCCTTGTTGGGGAAATGACTCAGAGCTTCACTGATCCAAACTCCATCAAAGGAGCCTTCTTGACCAGCAAAGAAGTCCGCCATCTTCTCGGCATCTAGCTCGATGAAGCGGACCTTGCCAGATCCAAGCTTGAAGAAGCCATCGGCATCCTCAGATGTCACCTTCTCCAAGCCCGTGGCTGTCTCGGAGAGTGCTTCGCTGTCAGCCGCAGCTTTAGTAAGTCGATTTGCGATCTCGACCTGCTTTTCTGAGATAGTGATGCCCGTAACTGTGCAGCCATGCCGGGCAGCGAGGTAGCGGGAAGTTCCCCCAATACCGCAACCAACATCTAGAACGGTACTGTTCGGAGGTAGCTTAGAAATATCTAGCAGAAGCTGAATAAGGTTCGTCTGGGCCTTTTCCTTCGTCTCAGTCGCTTGAGATTCCTCAGTTGGCCAGTAACCGTGATGTATGTGCTCGCCCCTAGTCACGGAATTAGTAGTCTCATCCAACCGTTGAATTCTTATGAGGAAACATTTTGTGGGATAAGTTAGCGTTATGGCCAGGCCTAAACAGGGTAAATCTGGATGCTTTCTCTGATTAAGTCCTGCACAGGCGAATGACTACATATGGAATCCGCCGCGGCGGTGCAGACGCATCACAACTCACCATAAGCTCAGATAATAATCACTAGCAAGATCATAGTGAAGCTTGATCCTATCTTTGAGAACTTGCATTGCTGAATGAGCAAGTCCAAGCGGAGTGTCATACTCCTTGCTGAGTGCTGTAGTCTCATCGGGACTGGTCGCGGTTGCTGCAGTCGCCGCCATCTTGACGGAATTTAAAACAGCTTCGGCTCAGTTATATAAGTGGTGAAGAAGTCAAGGATATGTGCGGAGGAATGACTTCCAAATTCTCTATAAATCAGCTCAGTTAGTGATAGGATGGCGCAGGTGAAGCAGTGTGAGAGACTGCGCAAGGTGGGAAGGCGGGGCTGGGTGGTGGTTTACCCCGCGGTGAGCTCGAGCTCCTACAACAATCAACATCCACTTCTTCTTAACAAAAGAAAGCATTCTTAACCAAGGTAGACGATGACACGTACGATGCCTGTCGATCTCGGCTCTGCTCCACACTTCGCAGTAATCTACAGTACAAACATGTTATCCGGTACAGCAGTCCATCTAACTATGCGACATTGCTCTTACAAGGTCCTGGACACAGCATTCAGTCTCAACTCAGGCTGTAGTCTCCGCTCTTGCTCGTCCAAGTTTCAGGCCTCAAGAACCGCTCGATATTGTCGCACAGGTTCAAACAGCACCGAACGATTACCCGGGCGAGGCGGAACGTCGCACGAACGATGCGTTTTTCAGGTCGTCGACTAATATCTCTCGGGTGCTTGCCGGGCTGCTGAACGTGTAACATTTTGTTCCTCACGGACAATAATAGCATGCGCGCGACTGGGAAATGGTCTTCTTATTCATTACAGCCTCCACTCTAGCTGAGCAACTGAGCTGATATTCTGACGGAGCTCGTCCCAAGTTTCAACAAACGCCCGCGTTGAAACGGATGCCTGTGGGCCAATCAACCGCCTGAAATCACGCCTTCCCAGACGCGCGCTCACCGTCGATGGTACAGGGGACAGCGGCTCAGTGACCAGCCTTTGAATGACGTCACATTCAAACACCGTCGTTTGCGACCAAGTCAACGCAAGAAGTCGGCTTCAACGCGAGGGACCTCATGTTCAAGGTCGAGATAGATCAGCGGTCGTGTGAGCCCACCTTCACGCACCCCGAAACAACCTTTATCACCTTGTTCTTCTTCCAGAAACCGGTTTCACAAGCACCAAAGCTCTTAGTCGCCTAGTGGCGATGGAGATCGGCGGCTACGGCCCCTGGTCTGACCTGGACCCTTCTGCCAGGGGTTCAACGGTTAAGGCTATTTGATTGGATGTCAGGCCTTGACTCTCGCAGCCCGAACCCTGTCTGGACTTCTACTCTCAGTATTTTCGAATACACTGGGGGAGCCGATCTGGGGCTCTCAAAGACGACCAGTCATCGCCAGTCGGACTATGGCCTTTCACACCAGCTCACGTCGAAACACAGCCACAAATTGCATGGGTACGCTGGCAATGGCGTCAGTGCCTGTCCATCAGCTGGCTCAAGATGCCTCTGCTCCTATCAAATAAATGCTAGTCCTCGTCGCCGCCGCCGTGATGGTGAGTTTTGGAACGATGGGCACCATTCACTCTGTCGCTCCGCGGTGTTCCCCTTGCACTCTGGTTTGTGACTCACTCTATCTATCTCGCGATTGTGCCCCATTCAGTTGGTGGTTGCTATTGTCGATATTGTGATCCGCCCATTGTGCGAGTATTCAAGAGTTGGAGCGACCCCCTGCTTGTGGCTGGCCCTCAAGCGACAAGTTCAATGTCCATACTCTTACTAAAATTTCAACGGAACCTCCATAATACTGCTTACACCCGAGAATTCGGCCAGGAAAGCGACCTATTTTCCCTTGACTGGGTTTGAGACTATCCTCGTCCAGACCTTAGCCAGCATCGTGACTGGCCGCCGTGGCTTGGCCAGCGCTTAACTCCCCGTATTGCCAAAGCGCTGCCGCCGACAAACGACGAATTCGTCAGAGCGTTTCCGCTTCAAAGTGGTACTTCCTTGGAGAGATTCCTCAATTGGTTGCTTCCTTTGTGGGGCGACTCAGGTGAGCCGTTTTCATTCTCATACAATCACCCGCTCTTATTGTCTTTGTCCCCAACTCTCCTGACTGCTATTGTGTTCGCTTGTTCTTACACACATCAACACCCAAAGAACATGGATTCATAGAGCGTTTGCTTAGAGCTTGTTTCCTTTGTCTATTTCTTTCACATCTAGATCGTTGTGCGGTTTTCTTTTCCTCCCTTAATTTTGCTTAGACGTTGGAGATATCCTCTCCGTCTTCCCTAACAACATCGTCACTTATACACTTCTTCCCTTTTTATTCCTATCTACACATCTTCTGGCAAGATTACCAACGAAAATAGATTCAACATGATTTCCTCGCGGAAAGACGACGACACGGCGGCCTATCCGGCCGTCCCTGACTCCCTTCGGCCAGACTCCTACGAGATGACGGAAATGCGAAAAACCCAAGAGGCTCGAGCTGACACTGCGCCTACCATCACCCCTTACCTTAGTCTCCGCTCAAGAATTTCCCAGATATGGATAAATCGCTGGACCATCCTACTTCTACTTGTTCTCGTTCGGGTTGTACTTCTAATTGCTGACCTGAACGATAACATTGGCGACGCCAAAACTAAGGCTCTTTCTGCCTGTAACAAGGTTGAAGATATCGGCAGTGCCATGGCCTCTATGCCCCACTACCTGTCAGTGGGCGTTAACACCCTTGCAGCTTCAGGAATCGAAAAAGCTGTCCACGCCATGGTATCTATGCTGGATATGGTCCTCACGGGCGTGCAGGGCCTGATCATCTTCTACATCAACTTCCTCACTGCCACCTACACCTGTCTCGTCACGGCCATGATCCACGGCAGTCTGGATGTTATCGGTAATGTCACAGAAGACGCCACCAAGGCATTCAACAAGACTGTCGGCAACGCAGTCACAGAGATCGAAGATATTTCTCAAGATCTGACGGATGCAATCAACAAGGTTATCAAGGAAGTCGAGGACTCGGTCTTTGGCGATGTGCTTCCGGACTTCCCTACAGTTAACTTCACCGAGCCGATCGATGAGCTCAAATCCTTCCAACTCAATTCGGATGACTTTGTTCAGGACGTTCTCCAGCTCAAGGACGACACCCCAACCTTCGAGGAAGTTCAGAACCTGACCCGGCAAGCCGTCGCTATTCCATTTGACATGGTCCGCAAAGCAATCAACGACACATACAGTGGGTACAAGTTTGATAAGGATGCATTTCCTCTAGCCCAGAAACAGCAATTGACCTTTTGCTCTGACAACAACTCTATCAATGATTTCTTCGGCAATCTTTATGAGCTTGTTCACAAGGCGCGTACCATCTTCATTGTGCTACTTCTCCTTGCGGCAATTGCAGCGATTGCTCCCATGGCTTGGCTCGAGATTAAGAGATGGAGACGCCAGCAGCAGCACGCGAAACTTATTGCGCAAAACCAATACGACCCGATGGACGTCGTATACATCGCTTCACGCCCGACATCTGCCACCTGGGGTATTAAGATAGCCTCACGTTTCAAGGGCAAGCGCCAAATCCTTGTGCGATGGTGCATCGCCTACTCAACCTCCCCTCCTGCCCTTTTTGTACTCTCTCTCGCATTGGCCGGGTTCTTCTCCTGCTTTTGTCAATGGATTCTGATCAAGGCCATCCAAAAGGAAGTCCCGGCCTTAGCCGACCAGGTGGGAGCCTTTGCAGATGATGTGGTCAATACCCTAGAAAGTACCTCCGATAAATGGGCAAGTGATGCCAACGGTGTCGTTACGGGCCTCAACGACGACATCAATAACGACCTCCTCAGCTACGTCACCAACGCAACTGAGGCTGTCAACAAAACTCTGACAACTTTCCTTGATACCATGGATGATGGCTTGGTGGCGGTCTTCAACGGAACCGTGTTGCTTGGCCCAATTAGGACGGTTCTGTTCTGTGTTATAGGCAACAAGATTGAGAATGTGCAGGAGGGATTGACTTGGGTACACGACAATGCCCACGTTAACCTCCCGCTATTCGACAATGACACATTTAGCATGGGGGCCAAGGACTCAATAAATGGTGACTCAAGTCTCCATACCTTCCTTGCCTCGCCTTCTACAGTAACCACGGACGAAGTCACTGATGCAGTCAAACACGTTGTCGACTGGCTCCACAAGAATCTCGTTCAAGACGCTTTAATTTCCCTAGGCTTGCTACTTCTTTATGTCATCGTCATCCTCATTGGTGTCTGTCGGACGCTGGCTGGTATGGCGTCGCCTGATCGTGGTCGCGCTGAAGGTGGCTTGCGGTACACAGGCGACGACCGGCCCACATTGAGCCCTCGGAGCGCACAAGGCCAGTTTGTAGGAAACCAAGCGGCAGCATTCCCTCGATTTGGGTCATCATCGACGGAAGATGAGACTTACCACATTGCGCCGAGCGGAGGTAACGAGAAGGTCATGTCCGGTGCACAAGGCACTACGGCCAGACAAACCCCGGGGCATGAGCGAAACAGCTCATACAGACACTTCGAATCAGATCGCAAGTACTAGCTTGTATTTGACTGCGTTGGTTGGCTCGGGCGGAAAATGGAGGGGATATGCAGTCCTACTCCGGCCTGGCTGGACCGTGCCGGGAGATTCTCTCACTATTTCTGCATTCAGGGATTGTCTTGGGATTGGTCTAGAGCAAGGAGTTTTGTGTTTACCCGGAAATTGGAGGCAACTCGAGTTTCCTTTGTTAATTTTGGTTAGCTTGAGGGAGGATAAGATACCAAAGTCGTTTGGATTTCTGCGCACTTAGGGGGTTTGTACGAGCCTGGGTCACGGTCTACACAGGTTGCTGCTTTGTAGCCCTGATGGCTTCCAGATTGTCAACAAGCCCCAGATTGAGTCAAGAATAACAAATCAGTGGCTACAATAACGGATCCAAAACGTGAACTGCCTCCTGATGTGAACCCTTTTGCTTCTGTGTAAAATGCCCTCCTTTGGCAAGGTAGACTGCTATAGTGCGGAGGTAGAACCTTGCTTCTGCATGACGCAGGCCGAGGACCTGCATGAGATATAGATGAGTCAGGTTCAGTAACAGCCAGTAATTATCAGATTAATCGAGAATCCGGGATGTCGGTGCAGATGAAGTCTGCATGAGCGGAAGCGTATGCATCATGGTTACTACTTTGGGCAAGTCCGGGGAGGTGGGGCGCCACAGCTGCAAGGCGGGAGACGTGCAGGAGCATGTGGCGGAGAGCATGCTTCCGGAGTCGGCGCAGGTCGGTGGCGCAGAAGGAAAATTCGCCCACTCGTGGTTCGGTGACGGCTAATCGATCTTGACTCCGATCTTTATAAGACCTACCTCCCGTCGCCCTCCAATATCCTGTGCATTCTCGACATATTCCAAGACTTCACAACGTCATCATGGAGGGCATTAAGCAAACATTCCAACGCTGCAAGGCGCAGAACAGGGTAAGTACTCCGTCTTCTTTCTCCAGTGCCCCTCGTTACCGCGGGGTAGTGGGAATTTTGCCTGGTGGAGGGGGGAACATGACTGACGATATCAATTGCTGTAGCCAGCGCTCGTTACATACGTTACTGCGGGCTACCCGCGACCAGAGGATACCCCCAATGTCCTTCTAGCTATGGAGAGGGGTGGTGCCGGTGAGTTCAGCTATACGCCCATGCATTCTGACCTGTACTGACTCGATCTTTCGTCAAGATGTCCTCGAACTCGGCGCTCCCTTCACCGACCCAATTGCCGATGGCCCGACTATCCAGACTGCCAATACGGTTCGTACGATCCCTTGATACTTTAATGAGCAGCATTGACGGGTGTAGGTTGCCCTGGCAAACGGTGTTACAATCGAGTCAACACTAGGTATGGTCAAGGAGGCGAGAAGTCGAGGCCTCAAGGCGCCTGTGATGCTTATGGGTTACTACAACCCCCTATTGAGTTATGGTGAGGAGCGATTGCTTCAAGATTGTCAAGCCTCTGGCGTCAACGGCTTCATCGTCGTCGATCTTCCCCCGGAGGAGGCTATCTCTTTCCGCAAGCTTTGCACAAAGGGAGGGTGAGTCGACTTCAATCTCAACCAAACCTGCAGATCAGTGCTGACCGATAGTTTCCAGTCTCTCTTACGTCCCTTTGATTGCCCCCGCGACTTCCAATACTCGAATGAGGATTCTATGCCAGTTGGCCGACTCTTTCATCTACGTTGTCTCAAGAATGGGTGTTACCGGTGCCACAGGAACTCTCAACGCCAACCTTCCTGAGCTCCTGGAGCGAGTTAAGAAGTACAGTGGTAACAAGCCCGCGGCAGTTGGATTCGGTGTCAGCACTCGCGAGCACTTCCAGAGTGTGGCATCGATTGCCGATGGTGTGGTTGTGGGCAGCCAAATTGTCACCACTATTAAGAATGCTGCGGAAGGCGAAGCTCCCAAGGACGTCGAACAGTTCTGCGCCTATCTTTCCGGCCGAGATACCGAGGATACCAATCGAGAAGTTGGCCTGGTCGAGGCTGTTGATGGGGCGAAGGAACCTAGCGGAGACGATGTGACCGTCAGTGGCACTATCACGGACGAAGACCGACTCACTGCTGAGCAGGATAGCGACTTGGTGGCTCAACTAGCAGCCCTTCACGGAAAGATTCCCGAGCGATTTGGCGAGTTTGGAGGCCAGTACGTTCCTGAGAGCTTGATGGACTGCTTGTCCCAACTGGAGGAGGGCTTCAATGCCATCAAGGATGACCCCTCATTCTGGGAAGAGTACAGGTCTTACTACGAGTATATGGGACGACCCGGCCACTTACATCTTGCTGAGCGATTGACGGAGCATGCTGGTGGTGCCCAGATCTGGCTCAAGCGAGAGGATCTCAACCACACCGGTAGCCACAAAATCAACAACGCCCTGGGTCAGTTGCTCCTCGCTAGGAGACTTGGAAAGACCCGCATTATCGCAGAGACTGGAGCCGGTCAGCATGGTGTTGCTACCGCTACCGTTTGTGCCAAGTTTGGCATGGAGTGCACTGTCTACATGGGTGCGGAGGATGTTCGACGACAAGCTCTGAACGTGTTCCGTATGAGACTTCTGGGTGCCAAGGTCATCGCCGTCGAGGCCGGAAGCAAGACCCTCCGAGATGCTGTCAACGAGGCCCTCCGTGCCTGGGTTGTTGACCTCGACACCACTCACTACATCATCGGTTCTGCCATTGGCCCTCATCCTTTCCCTACCATCGTACGAACCTTCCAGTCCGTCATCGGAAACGAGACCAAGGAGCAGATGCTCGAGAAGACTGGTAGACTCCCCGATGCCGTCGTGGCCTGTGTCGGTGGAGGCAGCAACGCTGTCGGCATGTTCTACCCCTTCTCTAACGACCCCAGCGTTAAGCTTCTCGGTGTCGAGGCTGGTGGTGACGGCATCGATACCGCGCGACACAGTGCCACCCTCACTGGCGGTACCAAGGGCGTCTTGCACGGCGTGAGGACATACGTTCTCCAAGACAAGCACGGCCAGATCGTCGAGACGCACTCTGTTTCCGCCGGTCTTGACTACCCCGGTGTCGGCCCTGAGCTGTCCTCCTGGAAGGACAACGAGCGCGCCAAGTTCGTCGCCGCCACAGATGCCCAAGCTTTCGTCGGCTTCAGACTGATGAGCCAACTGGAGGGTATCATCCCTGCGCTGGAGTCTGCACACGGAATCTACGGCGCCCTCGAGCTGGCCAAGACAATGGACAAGGACCAAAACATCGTCATCTGCCTCAGTGGCCGAGGCGACAAGGACGTCCAAAGCGTAGCGGAAGAGCTCCCTAAGCTTGGCCCCCAAATCGGCTGGGATCTTCGATTTTAAGCGTATGAAGCGACATGAAATGACAGAACACATACTTTAGATAGGATAGCAGCATGGATATGATGTGAAAGTGATGTTACAGGGTTGGCGTTCATGTGAAGGTTCCTTTTGGTACATATAATACAACAAAGATCTCAATATCACATCAGCTTCAACCTCACGCCTTCTTGGCTTTGCGCTCCTCCTGCATGTCCAACTCTCTCAATAGTGCAGCCTCCTCCTCGTCCGAAAGCTCCTCAATGCCCTCAAGATTGGCAAGCTCCTCATCACCCAGAACCCATTGGTCCTCCTCCGCCGCAGCTTTCAACTCGTCCAACGTAGCTTTACTCCTTAGACTCAACGGGCCGGGCGTTGCAAAATCAAGCGCATACTGAATCACATCATCCCGATCCTCAATCTCCCGCTCTGGCAAGCCCAGCTGCTTCCTCTCCTCATTGAACTGCGTCTGGATAGCCCGTGTCTGCATCAACAGCCACCGCAAATTCCAGCCACCAGGTCCCAGCTCCTTTAGCCGCGCCGGCTTGCTCTTGAGGAGGTACTCCTGCAGGCCGCCCTCCCGGCGGATCGTCTTCAGCACGCGTAGCGTCAGACGGGTCTTGATGTTCGCGTCTACGGCTGGCAGGTAGAAGCTCTTGACATGGATGTTGGGGCGCCAGAAGCGGCGGGTTTTGATGTTGTGCCTCTCGGAGACGTTGTTGCCGAAGCGAATACGCGCGTGGGCGTAGAGGCCACGGTTGGACTGCTTGTAGATTCGGCGCTCGCCGTAGGGGTAGGGCGGGATAAGGCGGTCGGGGAGGCGGTGAGGTTTTATAGTCTTGGTCTGTTGGGGGAGAGTTGTGCTAAAGGCCCGACAGTTTGTTGTAAGGAAGCTCGGCTTCATGGCGGCGGCCATTATGGGCCGGGCCGGTGCGAAGGACGGCATTTTGTTGGTCTCGACGTACGCCTTATAAACGACACATGAAGCTGTATCGTTTCAGGGCCCAATTGGCGAGGTAGGGTGGGTAGGTTGAGCGCCGTCCAGCTCCAGTCCAGATGCGCTGATCTCGAAAAGCCAATTGAGGGTTTGAGATTTTTGGCCATGGGAGCTTTCGGGGGTTCGGAAGGGGTGGATGTTCCGGTCCGAGCTACTGTGCTTGGGCGTTCCAATCAGGTGACTCCGTGTGCCGTTCGCGACCTCTGGTACTCACCACCACTTACAGACGCTCAGTAAACATCAGGTTCTCGTAAAAGAGCCTGGGGAGTTCCGAAATGTTTCCGCCAGTGGATGAAGCTGTCTTGCTACAAAACCCCGACTTCGCCAATCTTTACAGTAAACTGACAAATGTCATTCTGAACCCCGATGGCACCACGAAGGAGGATCCTGCGGCGAAAGAACGGGCTGCGGTGCGAGAGGTGAGTGAGTACCTCATAGAAAGTTTCGAGCCAGTTATTTATTCTTATCTTCAGGAACTGAATAAACGCCGGTTGCAAACCGCAAAGCAACATCTCCTTACCAGGGCCATCTCAATAGCCACACCACCGGAATCCAAACCTCCGCCTAGGACAACAACATCCCGACCACGCTCACAAACCTCGCCAGCAAGCCTTCCCGAGCCTCTCCTCGATCTCCTACTCATCCTCCCGCCACTTCTCTCCCCTGAAACACCCCTCCCCCAAGACTCCCTTGACCTGCTGTTCTCCCACCCTCCCCTCTCCAATCTCGAAGCTCTCATCCCCGACCTCACCCCCATCCTATCTTCAACTCTCCGATCCTCAGCCCTCAGTCTTACTCGCCTCACTCATCCAACTACCAACCCATCCTTCCTCCATCGGCACATTTCATCCCTCCCACAAGCCCTCAACACGCTCCAAACCGACCTCGCGGCCGCTGAAGCTGCCCTCACAACCCAACGTCTTCGCACACTTGCCTCTCTTACACCCCTATTACGCTCCTACACCCAGGCAATAATGCATCTCATGCGCGCTTTGGAGTCCAAGCACGGCGTCATCGCGCGCAGTCTCGAGCTGAGGGCATCTGACATAGCGCTACAGGCCCAACGGCATGAGGTAGACGCTCAGCAGACCATGTACGCCGTACAAGGGGAGATTTACACACCGGAGATGGTCACAGCACTAAGAAACTATGCGGTGCATTTAAGAGATGCCAAAGTGAGGGGCGAGGAGCGGATTCGCGGGCTGAGAGCGGAGTTGGGTGAGTATGGCGTTGGTGTGGAGGGTGGGGAGGGAAAGGAGAAGATGATGAGAGAGATGGCGAGAGTGTACCGAGAGATGGAACGGCAGATGGACGACGTGCAAAGCGATTTGGAGCGGCTGCAGCATGGATAGTACGAAACAGCATGTCACAATGGGGAGAGAGATACCAAACATTCGGTAATGGATACCCTTGCGCACAAGATGATTACTAAAGAGGGCCAAGCTCGTGAGACATCGTCAATTATCCAGGTAATCGTACAGTGTATTCTTGCTTGGTTAAGCCAAAAGTCCGATCCAGACTCGAGACTTAGGGTATTTGTAGGCCATCTCATACCAACAGCCCCGATTGATTATACTAGTTTCCAGGCTCCCAAGAAGTGTGTCCTCTTCTATCCCAAAGAAATAGCACCTCCTCCCTCTCTCACAAATTCATCACCTTTTCTATTTCGTCTTTTAACCCTTAACGGCATAGATGGCCTCAGCGAGACGGCCAACGTTGTCAGTGGTGATACCGGCGACGGAGATACGGCCGTCCTTGGTAGCGTACACAGAGAACTCCTCAGCAAGGCGGGTCATCTCTTCAGCGGTCAGACCAGTGTAGGCAAACATGCCGATCTGGCTGGTGATGTGAGACCAGTCGTGCTTAGAGCCGAGCTTCTCGAGGTTGTCCTTGAGGAGGGCACGCATGGTGATGATTCGGTCAGCCATCTCCTTGACCTCATCGAGCCACTGCTTGTTGAGGATGGGGTTGGTGAGGATCTCAGAGGCAATGCGGGCACCGTGGATAGGGGGGTTGGAGTACAGGGGTCGGATAATAATCTTGAGCTGGGAGTCGACGCGCTTCTTCTCCTCGGCGTCGGCGCAGACGAGGGAGAAGGCACCAACACGCTCACCGTAGAGACCCTGGTCACATTGTTAGTTTCGGCACTTCTAACGATCTCGGCATCTGAAGAATCTGGAGATCTGGGAATCTCGGTGCAAGGATGTCACAGATGTGCGGGGGAAAATCGACTCACCATGTTCTTGGCGAAAGACTGGCAGAGGGCAATGTTGTGGCCCTCCTTAACAAAGTGGCGGACAGCGAAAGCGTCCTTGTCGGTGTTACCGCTGGCAAAGCCCTGGTAGGCCATATCGAAGAAGGCAAAGTGGCCGCCCTCCTTGACGATGGTGGAGAGCTCCTTCCACTGCTCGGGGGTAGGGTCGACACCAGTGGGATTGTGAGCACAGGCGTGGAAGAGGAAGATGCTGCCCTTGGGAGCGGCCTTGATATCGGCCTTCAGGCCCTCGAAGTCGAGGCCGATGGTCTTCTTGTCGTAGTAGCGGTACTGCTCAACCTCGAGGCCAGCGTGGGAGAAGACGGCCTTGTGGTTAGCCCATGAAGGGCTGGGGATGTAGATCTTCTTGGCCCCAGGGTAGAACTCCGCGAGGAATGCAGCGCCAATTCGCAGAGCACCAGTACCGGAGATGGACTGGGTGATGGCGATGCGGTTGAGGGCAGGTGAGTCGCCGCCATAGGCCAGCTTGGCGGCGGCGGGAGCGAACTCGGGGACACCGGTGATGCCAGCATACTCCTTGTTCAGCTTGGAGTCAACGACCTTCCTCTCGGCCTCGCGGACGGAGGGGAGGACGTAGGGCTTTCCAGCATCATCGCGGTAGGCACCAACACCTGTAATCACATGCTTATTAACCCGGAGTGGTTCGGGATTTGTCGAGGGGGGTGGACAAAGATCATACCAAGGTTAATCTTCTTCTCGAAATTGTCGGCCTTGAAGGCTTCGGTGATACCTAGCAAAGTTGTTAGCATGACGTGGTCAAACAAGTGAGGTTTTTTGGCCCCAGGAGCAACGAATTGAGCGCAACGTACCAAGAATGGCCTAGAGTGGAGCAAGAAGCAAATGGTCAGTCACGGAGCTCTCCTAAAGCTCAAGGCGAAGCAGAAAAACTTACATCCTATGGAAGGTTAGCAATGCGATACACGGATGAGGGTCAATGGTAGCTCTGGACATACGGGAGGGCCCTGGGCAACATTGGCCCAGGTCGAGGCAGCGCGGAGAGCAGCTACGTTGTAGCGCGCAGGGCGCAGAGCAGCCTGACGGCTGGCAATTCTAAGTGTGGAAAGCATACTGAAGGAGGGAGTGGTGAATTGAGATGGCCTCTGATTACCCACGAGAATACAGGATGGAGGAGATGGAAAGTCGGAAAAAGAAGAGGAGGGCGCGGTGATGGGGGCACATGAATCTTGACTCTAATCTGGTGGAGTGCGCTGTGTCTGGACGATCGGAGCCGGACGGAGACAAGGGCACAGAGCTTGGGCCAATGACAGCCAGAATGTGGTTCGAGGCCCCGTAGCCAGCAACGGAAACGCAGTGGGGCTACCCCGGACATCGGCGCCATGGACTTCGCCAGCCCCTGTAATGCCCCTGTAAAGCCCTGTTAAGTCCTGGAAAGGCCGCCTACGTAGTAAATAAAACTACCGCTCTACCTCAATGGTGCGCATGGTGCGCATGGGGCGCGTAGGGGAGGTGGGGGGTCACCTCACCTTACGGCGGCTCAGCGGGTGTCCAAGGTGTCCTCTCCAATCCCCAATCTTCATTCACCTTGAAATGGATCCTTCATGAAGCTCCACCTCGTGCTGAACTCGAAGAAAAGATCCATTTCTCCAGAATCCCAGCTCCGGGCAGCTCCGGTCAGACTCCATCACAATTCTGTCCAGTTTCGCGGTGTAGCCTCCTACATTTTCCGGCCCGGGTTGAGTCAACTTTTCGGGCAGCGATTTCCTCTATCATCAGCCTCATCCCACTTGAAGTTTCCACACCTGCTTTACTAGCCCCTGGTGTCGTGCTGTGTGGCCAGACCGGGCCGGTCCCGGTCCTTTGCTTCCTCGAGTAGGAGCGGAAAAAGAAGACGGAGTTGGTTGAGTCTCCTAGAGGAAGATATATCCGACCGCAGGCAATAGGCAGCTTGTAGTTGTGTCATTAAAATCGTTATTATATACGTATTAAGATCCCCTTCCAAATAAATCCCGATCAATCTCCGCAATCTCGGCGTCTTGCAGTTGGAGTGCATTCGGATTTCCCCCCGAGAAAAAAAGCCAGCAACAGGTGGAGTAAAATTTCCCCAACTTCCAAAGACTCCAACTCTCAGCCTGGATCTCAGGCCTTCGACTTCTCGTCTGGCGCTTCGATAATCTCCTCATACTGGTTCATCACCCGCTCCTCTACCGTCTCGTGGAACACGTCGACCTCTGTCGTCGCAAATTTCCTCGCGCTGATGCGTTTCTCAAAAAGCACGTCCAGCTCCGCAAAGGTCCGCCCGCGCGGTTCGGGCAGCCGGAAGTACGTGTAGATGATGCACAGGAAGCAGATTCCGCCCTAGTAAGGTAATGCTTGTCAGTAGCTGCATTTTCCCCTGAAACTGTTTATCAATTGTTCTTACCCAGAAGAATCCCGTGTAGTTGCTCCAGTCCCACGCCGTGGGGTTGAGCATGTATGGCGTCAAGACGCTGTTGATAATTCCCACAATGTTGCTAAAGAGTTCCCACAATTAGCGACAATTTCCCCTAATTTTCGTTCTCTTTTTCTTTTTCCATGTTCTTGTTGAGGCAATTGATGATAAAGCACCACAATCGCGCGTCAACAACCAACACACTCAGCGATAGGAACTTACTAGAGATTTCGACCCAACACAATAGTCTTGATCTGCAAGCGCCGAGAAGACAGCTCTCCCACAAGGGAGTAACACACCGTTCCAACACTCAGCTGGTAGAACAACGCCCACACAATCATGATGCTACCAGTTGCCATGGACGCTTTCTCCTTTTGGCTTTCAGGAGCCAAGCCCAGGAAGCCCAAGACAAACAGCATAGTACAGAGCCCGCAGAGTCCATACAGGTAGAGAGATCGGCGGCCAATACCCAGTGTCATTAAACCCCAAGCACCGAAGACGCCAACCATATTGATGGCATACTGGCCGAGGGCGAAGGAGTAGGCCTTATCAGTCGAAAGCCCCGCCTGCTCGAGGAAATAGGTTGAGTAGTTGGAGAAGGAGTTTCCGCTAAGGTTCTGCATCGCCCAGACCATGCAGACAATCTCAGTTCGTCGGAAGTCCACGCCTTTGAAGCAATCCCAGTACGAGGCACCAGCCGTGATTTTCTCCTCCAGAGCAGTTGTGTGCACCATCATGGCCACCGTCTCATCAGCATCGAAGTCGGTCTCGCGATCCAAACTAGTCAGTCGGAGTAGTGACTTTTTGGCCTCCTGAGTCCTCCCTTTTCGCACCAGCCACCACGGCGACTCAGGCGCAAAGTAGATACCGATACAGAGCGGCACTGGCCACATCCACTGGAGCGCATAGGGAATACGGTAAGCCCATTCATCATCACGGTCGAGCATGGCACGAATAACGCCAATGCCAATCTCCTGGCCGAGGCCCCAGCAGAAGTTGACGTAGGTGGTGAGGTAACCACGAAGGGCGACGGGGCAGACCTCGGAGGCATAGGTGATTGTGAGGGTCTGGAAGATACCCCATGGGATACCACATAGGATCTCAGCGACGAGCAGTGTCTCGACGTTCTGGGCAGTGAAGAAAATGGCTGTGAAGGCGGTGACAAGAACGAGGCAGGTCATCACGGTGTATCGGTAGCCGAAACGTTCCGACACGAAGCCATTGATGAAAAGACCAATAATTTCACCACAGTTGGCACCGTTACTTAAACCAGCCTGCCAAGGGGCGGGGACCTGGTAAGTGCCATCTTTGCCCAAGACACCATACTTTCTGTTGAACTGAGGGAAAGCATCTCGAGAAATGTCAGCGTTATGAGCGTTATAGATAGCGCGTGTAAAGTTTGGAACTTGGGGGAGAGATTGAGGTGATTGGTGAAGGTAGGATTGAGTGCATGCTTGATGTTATGCGTCACTTTTCGTTGAGAGGACGTTGATTGGGTCTAAGATCTTGAGGTGGGCATGATGAGACATGAGTTGGGATCTATAAAATGCTTACAGAAGTTGTTAACCAGACTAATATCATAGCCCTCCATAGCAATGCAAGTGGAGATGAGGATACTCCATGCAATAGCCTTGGGATACAGCCTGATGCCCTGCATGAGGGTCATCTTCCGCTCCTTGTGGGCGGCGGCGCGGGCATGTTCGATGACATTGGTGTGCGTCTTGCTGGGGTCCGAGCCTTGAACAGCGCGTGCCGAGTCCACGGGCCGGATGGGCTCTTGAGGAGTCGCAGACGCAGCCGTGATCGGATTGTCGTTGTCGGGAGCACCCATGATATTGGAGACCTTTGGTAGGTACTTAAGGGAGATGGATGCTGTGGAGGCTTAGGCAAACCTTGGGGTTACTGGGTAAAAGTTACAAGACACAGGCACACTCGCTTCAACACGCGACCACCCAGAGACGAGATAAAGATAAGACGAGAATCAGAATCAGCGCACGCCTACTGAAGAATCTGAAAGAACCAAGCACCCGAACTATGGGGCCGACCTCGTTTTATCAAATTGGAAGGTGGAGGAAAATTTAGTTCTAATACAAAACTCCATCGAGCCACCTCGGCCATGTGGGGATCATCACTGCTCATTGCCACCTTAAACCCGCATTGGGATGGGGATGTAACCCCTGGAGCGAGAGATCATCAGTTGACTTGGGTTCTGCAACACTTCATTTCGCGGGGTATGTGTCATGCAGCGTCACTCAGATGCATCCCTTGCCGTTGGATCGCATTTGCTTCCTTGTGAATTTAAAGCTATCTTAATATTCTTTCTTATTACTTTATATATGAGAAGAATTCGCTCTTACCTAATGAATAATCCTTACCTGACTTTGATATACATGTATGTATATATATATATATATATATATATATATATATATGTTTTGGACAAAGAAACCTGCATTTATATAATCATCTTACATATGCATAGGAAGACTGCGGGGGAGACTCTCCCGAATGGAGAAGGAGAGTGTACAGAAGTGGAGGTAGTGACCGCGGTGGTGGTTAAAGAGATGGCGGGGGAGCCAGGCATGACCAATCTACGAAGGCGGTGAGAAAATATATAACGCTTACAGTAAGGTATTGAATAAACCCCGGCCCTGTTCTATGGGTTTGAGCTTTCGTGATGTGCTGTGATGGATCTGGTCCGGCCGCTGCTAACACCACCCTTCAAGACGGCATCAGGCGTTGAAAGGAATGCCAGCGCCGGTAACAGCCTCAGTCAAACGCGCCGGACAACATGTTAGCCCAGCAGTCGCCAGTCCTCACCATCGTCCGCAGCAGAGTCGGTCCCTTCAATACGCGGAGTGCAACTGCACCGAATCCATTTCCCAGACCCGTCTACGGAGTATCTCGTTCAATATAGCGCGCAGTTGATGGCCCCGACGGGGAGAGGGGGGGACAAGGTCTTCCGCTCTGGAACGGTCTGTGTGTGTTCAGGTCAGTGGCACCGGTTAATAAGGGTCAGAGCAGGGGAGCAGGGTGCTTGAGAGAATGGGTTGCAAAGGATCCGCGAGTCAAGAATCTTTCTTTGTAGTTTGAGATCACGTGAGTAACACCCGGTCCAAGGTGGCACACGAGATTAGCGTCTCCACCTCACCTTATTTGAGTAGAGGGACGGTACGAGGTACTGTAAGGTACAGGTAAAGGTAGCCGGGGTATTGTTTTGAATGAGGCGAGCTAATGTTCAGCTAGATAGTAGTTCCCCCCCTCACTATGAAGAGTGCTTAACTGGACGAACTGAAGCCACAGAAAAGCCACTTTGAGGCGTGCCAACAGTACTTCTATCACTGGTAAATCTGAGTGCGGAGTATGTACTAGCTAAATTATCCGTGGTTGTCCCTGCTTGTGACCACGTTCCCAGGGTACCTCTCTAGCCGCCTCACACAAGGTATTCCGTAGATAAGATGCTCCTTCACAAGCAACCTCCCGCCGCCAGCTTTCCAAAATGTCGACACAAAGTAGAAACCCGCCATTGAGAGCACGCAAGATTGTAAGAGTACGAACTGGCTGCTTTACATGTAGGTCAAGAAGAAAGAAATGCGACGAGACAAAACCAGTGTGCGCTGCCTGCACGCGCAACCGTCTTACATGCAAATGGCCGTCCTCCAACCACCACATCAGACACCAAGACCAAGGGGTTGAGTCGATTCAAGCCAGTGAATCAACGCCAGCTGCATCTGTGTCAGATGTAAGGTCTGCGATGAATGAGTCTGATGGGATCTTGAGCATTTTCCCTTTCCTTGCCGATTTGGCCGAATTGGCGACTATCGCCAATCTACCCAGGTCGTCACGCGCCGACCCCGACGGAGTAAACGGCGAGGTTTCAGAGCCATCTTCGGCATCAAACCGCGTGACTGAACGAACCAACACTGATGCCACTCAATCTCTTAGAGCAATACTCGGTAATGACTCGCAGGCTGGAAGTGTTCTAAATCAGCAGGATGAAGTGGCAGCCCCGAATGTCCTGGTTGAAACCCCCGTTTGTGTACCTCAATCGCGTCTTCCTGGGCCCAACTCTGGACTTGGAGCACTATCAAACATGCAAGACCTGGGTGACGGTCAAAAATACGAGCTTCTTGGTCACTATCTCACGATTACGGCTCATGCTATGGCTAACGGGACGACGGCGTCCAATCCGTTCTTGGGTCAGTTGGTGCCGCTCGCCTTCTCGAGTCCATTCATACTCCAGCTTCTTTTGGCACAAAGTGCTGCCCACAGGGCTATAAGAGACGAGACAAAGGGGACGTTGGCCCTAAAGTACTACTTCCAGTCAGTTCGACTTTTCCGCGAGACGGTGGATCAGTACGTTCAGGGGAACTTGGATGACCCGATAACCCTCCTGACTGGGGCGCTGATTATGTGTTTTACCGAGGCAAGTAAGATTCCATGTTGGTAGACGTGTTCGGTCAATGCTTACACTCATTGTTCAGACCGCAAAGGGCGACGTTGATGGGGCAATATTTGATCATTTGGTCGCGGCCGACTCGATCCTGGTCAAGGTCTTGTCCCTTCACGACTTGAGGCTACCACACGGATTGCGTGATTTCCTTCTCGAGTACTTCATCTACGCAGCCACCTTGAGTATCATCTCCACGGACGCAACCCTGGCCCAAAGGAGCATTATCAGCCCTCGACTCGCAGCGAGCGCCTCAGATCTCGCGCGCTCCGGCTATATCGGGAACCTTTGTGGCTGTTGGCTCTCCCTACTGATGGAAATTCCCGAGATTTTCACGTTGGCCTCGCGCGTACTGTCAAGGCAGAAGACACAAGGTGACTCCACCTTGATCGCTGACGAGGTTGCACACTTTGCTCAGCTCCAACACCGGATTTTGTCTTGGAGCTCCAGCGAGCTGGTGACACCCGAGGTTGCGCTTGCTGGAAGGATCTTTCAACAAGCAATACTCCTGTATCTTTACACCGGCGTCAATCTTGGGAGGGCCAAGCCCGACAGTCATCTGGACAATCTTGTGCGCTCCACCACCTCCAAGGGTTTAGTCCTCCTTGACCAGCTGTCAGTAACTGCACAAGTAAACACAAATCTCTGCTGGCCAATCGCAGTGCTGGGGGCTTGCGTTCGTACGACCGAGGAAAAGGAGGTATTGAGCACTCGTCTGGAGATCATGGGTTATACTGTGGGCCTTGGAAATATCAGTAAAACACGTCTCATCCTGGACGAGTTATGGAAACTACCAGAAGACGACATCACCCCATGGACAATCTGCCAGGCTATGCTAAAATCCAAGATGTTGATCTCTTTCGCTTGAATATGGCAACCAAAAAGTCACCTGGAACTGGATTGAGTGGTTACTGTTGAAGTATCCATTACTACCAATCAATGAAATGCCAGTAGTTGAACTTGTGTTGGGGCCAGGACGCAACACTAAATTGTTTTATTTTACGCTCTCGATGAGGTCCATCGTTATAAGTGCCCACAAATCTTGTGCTAACGATATACCTACCCTTTGATACACTCATCCTAAAGAAAAAGCTAGGTTGCGTGGCGCTTCAGTGCCAGGGCCTTCGGGGGTCACATATGCCTTGGTGATTCCACCATCAACCAGAAAGTCGGTCGCATTGACAAAGCTGCTCTCATCACTAGCAAGAAAGATGACAGCATGAGCTTGTTCAATGGCTTCCCCAAACCGGCCCATCGGGAAATGGATTTCTCGCCGCATGCGCTTGGCGCGATCGTCTCCAAGCCAATCTTGCAGAAGGGGAGTACTGGACAGCGTCACGTTAGCAAAACACCTTCAGTTGCCAACTTTTCAGGGATTTCAGGGAACTCACTTTAGGGGGGCTGGGCATAGCGAGTTGAACCGGATGCCTTGCATAATGTTACCTTCGCTTCCTCCTGAGACATAGTTGCGGTGGCTACTTACCTTCACGGGCGTGAACAATCGCTAACTCTCGGGTAAGAGCCAATACCGCTCCCTTGCTGGCAGTATATGCTAACTGCGGAACTGCAGCCCCCATGATCGCAACCATACTTGAAGTATTAATGATGCTTGCCTTCTTCTTTCCGAACTTTCTCATGCTCCTCACAGCATGCTTTGACCCATACCACACGCCTTTAACGTTGATGTTCATTGTCAAATCCCAGATGGCAGCGCATTCTTCAGCGTCGCCGTCTTTGGGATGCATAATCCCAGCGTTATTGAACATAATATCAACGCCTCCCCAGGCATCGACATGCAGCACGGCATTCTCAACATCTTCCTCGTTGGAAACGTCCACGATCTTGCTCTCCAGCTTCGTCTTCGCGCCTGGGTTCAGTTTCTTGACTATTTGAAGAGCCTTCTCAAGTTCTAGGGCTTTGATATCAGTCATCAGAACAGAAGCACCCTCACGAACCATAAGAATTGTTGTCTCAAGCCCAACGCCGCTTGTCAAAGAAGATATTAGAATTAGCTTTGCCGTCGAAATAATAAACAGTCTACTCACCCAGCAGCACCGGTAACGATGGCGTTCTTCCCAGCCAGTCGTCCAGTCATCTTGGATGATATGACAGGATGATAGGGTACAAGATGTATATCGTAAAGAAGAGACCGAGACCTGTCCTGACATTGATATTGAAGTTAGAACTGTCTTAGATATATAAGCACGTGTGCACTGCTATAGCGCGCAATTGTTAACTGGACTTATTAGGACCGCGGTTCGAGCATGATACCGCGCTCTAGCGCGCTCTTTGGAAATCTACTACTAGGGTGCATTGGTCGCTTATAACAGAACCCTTTTTAATGCTGACTCTACTTACCGCGGAGACTTAACCGGGTGGAGGCCGGGATTCCATCAACAGGCGTCGAGTTATGCCATAAACCGGGTATACAAACGTGGTTCAACAGGAGGCTTCAACTAATATTCATATTCCTCTCCGGGAATCTCTAAGCGAACGACGATTGCTTACAGTCGCTCATCAATCAAAGTCTCCTTTTTTTGTTTTGGTTTGGCATTCATTCCGCGCCTTATGAGCCTCGCAATGTGACGTAGTATACAAAAACTGCACATATTACTCCACGTCATGCGCCACAGATACTACAGGAGCAGATTGCTAGCCTACGTCGAGTTATGATTTCCATGACAGTGGCTGAGGCTTCAGAGCAAGACAACTGAAATATAACTCTTTTCAGCCGCAAATCTAATTCAAGGTATGCTACATCTGAATTCTTCGTGTACAGCTATTCCTGTCTATCTTTGACATGGTAACTCTTCAGCTGGTAAAATATCCCGTACGCTTCAGGACCGAGTGAGCTTCCCAAACCAGAACTCTTCCAGCCTGTCCAAGCAAGGTCCTGCGACGCTGTATCAGTTTTTGAGAAAATTAGAACAGAACATACGGTACTCACAGGGCTTGGGTAGTCGCATCGGTTGACGAAGACCGTTCCAGCATCGAGATTCCGAATGATCTTCTCACCATCAGGCACATCTTTCGTCCAGACGCTTGCGGATAATCCGTACTGGCTATCATTCATGAGGGCGACCGCCTCTTCATCACTTGAGACCTTCATGACTGGTATAACGGGGCCAAAGGTTTCATCCCTCATGATACTCATATCGTGGCTTACATTCAACAGAAGTCGTGGTGCCACGTAATTGCCCCCAGACGGCGTAACCCGAAATGAGATGTTATCTGGGGTCGCATCAGTAGCCCCGTCCCGAAGTGCCTCACTGATTTGTTGTTCAATCTTCTGTTGGGCAGCACGCGAGATCACAGGCCCAATGGTTGTTTGTTCGTCGAACGGATCGCCTAATTGACATCTTGAAGATATGTAAGTTAGTCAAACGTCGCTATGGGGTACAGAGTGGAAGCTTACTCTGTCAGCTCCTTTTGTACTTCGGAGACAAACGCATCGTAAACCTTCTCATGGACATAAACTCTTTCAATAGAACAGCAGCTTTGACCCGAGTTGAAGATGGCTCCGTCAACGATTTGTGCGGCAACAAATGGAATATCTGAGTCGTGCCGCACGTAGGCAGGATCCTTGCCACCCAGCTCCAAGACCAACGGTACAATGCGATCCGAAGTCGCCTGGCGTAGGGCGATACCCCCTTCGTTTGAGCCGGTGAAAGTAACGAGTTTTATATCGGGCATTGCTACCACGGCCTTCAGAACATCGAGCTGGCCGATCTGCAGGCATTGGAGTACGTCGTCGGGAAGACCCTCCTGATTGAAGATTTCAACTAAACGCTCGCCCACAATCGGGGTTTGAGGCGACGGCTTGAGGATGACGGAGTTCCCTGAGAGCAATGCAGGTATAAGGGCGCCGATCACAATCAACCAAGGAAACTAATGGTTCATGTTAACAATGCGTAGTTCATTTCATGATACCGGCCAACCTGCCTTGACAACTTACGTTCCAAGCAAAGACAATCAAGGTTGGGCCTCTGGCCTCTTTGCGTACGAAGCGCTTGAAACCAGGCTCAGCAGTGCCAGCAATATCTTCCAGTGAGCGCTCCGCAATTTGCAACAGGTATGACGCCCGCTTGTGCATGGTTTCAATCTCAGCGATGGTGTACCTGATGGGCCCTCCCATCTGCATGGTTAGCTCTTTTGTCAACTGGACTTTTCTTTGTTGGATCATGTCAAGTGAAGCCCTGACGATGGCGATACGTTGGGTAAGGGGAACTGTTTTCCACTGCTGAAAAGCAGCTGCGGACCGCTTCACTACATCTTCGACTTGAGCTTCGGTTATGCCTTGGCCTTCAAAGATCACCTGGCCAGTTGCAGGGGACAGTGTGCAGATTCGGTTACCAGTTGACATGGCGATTATCATAGGGTCGATCAAAGATGATTAGCGATAGTATTAATGCTAAGAGCAAGATCAGGGATGCAACAGCTTTCCCCGTCAAGCTGTTTGCTCACTAAATTCATTATCGTGTTTATAGATGCTTCTTGCCATAACTTTCGACATGCAACTAACAATTGCGACTGTCTCAACATACAGGTCGATCAAAATCATGATTTAAGTTTGGTCCGGGGAACGCTATCGCGCTCCAAGAACGCGCTGATAAGCTCGAGCTAAGGCAGCGCCAACTATTATGCCACCTCAATTGTGACAAGCATCATGGCGAAGATTCCCCGCAGGAACATGGAGAATTAGGGTAGGCTAAGGGCCATGATGCATTGCACCCATTGGTTGTAGCTGGAAAGGAGATTGGAGATTGGGATCTAGACAGATACCCTTCACGTGGAAACACAGTCTCATCAATTAGCTAAGTACTATAGTATCAGGAGGGGCCCCTGCCTCAATCCATCAGGAGGGCATTCCATACCAGCGATTCATCCGAATATTATGCAATCGAACTTTTGGGCTTGATCTACAGCTAGGAGGTAGTCCATATCATCAATCTCTCTAACAAGTAAGGGGCGGCTGATGGATCTTAAACTGCGAAGTCAAGTGCCTTTGCTTTTTCTCGACCCCATACTACAACGACAATCACAGAACACTAAAAGGATGGCTTCCAGCACTCTAGCGATACCAAGGAATAATGGGATAAGTGAAGGGGAGACAGAACCTGTATAACAGGGTAGTATTGGTGATACGAAAGGTTGGTGTTCTTCTCGATGAAGGGTCAATTTAGGTGTGTGTGTATGTTCTATCTCCAGGATACGTGAAGGGGCGGGGGTCCTTCAGTGAAGGACCACGAGCGGGTCACGTGCACCCACGGGCTCGCCTGCCTCAGGCCAGTATATGACCATGGCAAGCCGCTTCACGTATCAATTGGCAAACTGTAAGACGCCGGGAACGCTAAATAGCGCCTAACTAGAATATATCTGGCGGTGGCCTAGCCAAGCAACGTTTTAGACAGCGGTTTTGAGCGCCTGGAGCGCGCTCCCTCTTGGCGAAGCGCTGGCGCCACTTCATATCAGGCCAAGATAGGACCTATTGGCTCGTTTGCCTGGCTTGATCAACATGAGAATCCTCGTATCTGACAAAACGCCGAGCTCATCGAGTTATGGCTTGTATTGGCTGCTTCAGAGCGCCACTATTGTCTTCGTGAACCGCGCTGTTGGTACATGACGAAGCATCCTATACAACATGAACAAGGGCCATCTGCTTCGATGGGATTCGATTCGATTGATTACACTCCTTGGCACATTGTGCAGAATTTTAGACTGGTCATCAATTCAGGTAGATACTCTCAGTGGCGAAATACAAGCTGATAACCTTGTTTGATTATGTGTACTTGGCAGCAGGATAACCAACACCCGTGTTGTCAATGGCTGTTTCCTAGTAATTACGCATGTAGGAAGTTATCTTCATTGAAAACATGTAACAAATTTGATTCTATTTCACTATTGACAAGGGTGGATCCCGCCGAAGCTCCCCATCAGGGTCTCACACAGTCTCGACATAACGTTTGAATTCCCTAGATATTTTAATTAGCCTCGTGATCCGAAGACTCCCTCCGCGCGCATTTGTACTTACCAGTCAGTGACAGCCTCCTTGTAGAGCTTCAACTCATGCTCTCGAGTTGCACTAAAAAAATCAATGAACTCCGGGCTCAGAATCTCCCGTGCTAAGCTCTTGGGAGCTTTGAAGCGGTTGAGGGCTTCTTCCAGACTATTTGGTAAATTTTGAGGTTTTTGTCCCGTAGTCCTCATGGTAGACATTGGTGGAATGGAAAGAGTCAATCCTTTCCGAACACCTCGCCAGCCGGCGGCAATCAGCGCGGTAAGTGCATAGTGTGGGTGCATGTCAGCGCCAGGAATTCGGATCTCGAGCCGAGTGGCACTCGGCTTACATGTTGGCGGCGTGATGAGCCTTATTGAAGCGAACCTGTCCTCGAGTCCCCAGTTCAAGTAAACTGGCGCCCAATAGTTCTCAACGAGCCGTTTGTAAGAGTTGACATTGGGTGCGAGCATGGGCATGATATCGGGAAGCGTTTCGAGTATACCAGCGAGGAACTGGCGGCCAATGTCTGTTAACCAGGCAATATCGGGCCATTCGGCCTGGTCGTCCAATGTTGATCGAATGAACATATTCTTACCAGACTCAGCACATAGGGATAAGTGAAGATGTCCCGAGCTACCTGACATCCCATGCAGAGGTTTTGCCATAAAACAAGGCGTGATATTGTACTTTGTTCCGATGGCTTTGGTAAGGAATCTATTGACTTGTTAATATACGCTCGTTTCGAGACATCGAGAGTGAGTGAACACAAACTTGAAAAGCGAGACCCTGTCCGCCATTTCCTTCGCATCTGAAACTTTGAGCGCCTTGAAACATTGTCAGCCAAATGCTGTAATAGTTGTGATCATCGAACATACTGCTTCGTAAAAGCCAGGTCCGCTCTCCGTATGCCAGCCCTCAATCCCGCAGTTGAATTGGTTAGACCTATCGTAAATCTCGTAAAAGTAGTCTTTGAAATGTACAGGTCGAGAAATGCTGTAACCAAACATGCCAGAAGTGATTGTTTGGAGAGATTGGGGTGAATAGACCTCAAGGTAGGATCCGATGTCGCCAGGTGCGGGAGAATCTTGCCCTTGAGAAGGGGTCTTGAAGTTGATAAACTCTAGTTCAACTTTTTCGTTGTTAGACTAGGCAGATCTCTACGTGCAGACACGCTGCAAAACGCACCTCCAGATAGTGCCTTATAGCCCGCCTTCGCAAGCTCATCACACTGGGCAAAGAGCATACTTCGGCCATCAGCAGGAACAGCAGCGTCGTTGGTGCCCATATAGAGCAAGAAGAACGGTATGTCATCTTCCCATGGAATTCGTCGAAAGGTGTTCAAATCTGGGGTAGCTGTGAAATCGGGATAACCGATGTCGGCGCTGGTCAATCGCGTGTCTATTGTATAGAGAACATCATGCATATCCCAACCAAAAATGGCTGAGCTGAACCCGAAGCCCGAAGAAATAATTGATAGGAATTTATCCTTATCCATCACTTTCCCTCGAAGTACCCCATCGCAGTCAACACCTGCAACCTTGACCCTGGTGTCGTTGACCAGAGTGTCGGCAAGGTTTTCTGCGGTGACTCGCATGATGATGTTTTGGCCTAGTGACCAGGCCTTCCCTCGCAATATTCAGGAGCTCAACGGCCGAGGCTGGGGAGTAAGCCGTGTTTTTAGATTTCTAACCCTCTTCAGTAGATGACAAACTTGTTCAGGGTAAGACTCTGGCGCAAGGCAGGCTTGTCTACATTTCGTGTCAGTCACCGAAGAGCGCGCTCCCGGAGCGCGTAAAGAGGCGCTTTCGAATGCAGCCATGAAGGCACCCATGTTCGTCGTATACGGATAACCGATAACGAAACAGCAATCGCGCTCCCCGCGTCTATCAAAATTGGCGTCAGCCATGGTCAAATTCCTGTATCCATGTAGTGGAGCTGGTAGCCACTCCAGGTTCCTTCGCTGCCAAAGCGCAAATAGAGGTTCTCTCCTGTACTCTGGCGTTCTAAGTTGAGCTTCTCTTCTTTTCCATTTCATTCTATTTTTCTCTTCTTTTTACTTGCCTCGAACATACCCGAAGAAGCGATGCGTTGCAAAGATATATAACTCTCATTTCCGGGTACACCGTACACCTTTTTTAATATCTCATCATCCGTCTGCCATGCCTCGATTTTGCCATGGCACAAATAGTCCGTCTCAGCATACTTGAGTGCGATACTCCTATTGAGCCTGTGAAGGAGCGATATGGATCTTACGGTGATTGTTTCAAGCGCCTGTTGCAGTCGGATCTACAAGGATCTCAATGGCGGGACACTTATGATTTAATTTCGACTCAATGGGACGTTGTTCAGGGACAGTATCCTAATGCCGAAGACTTTGATATTCTGCTACTTACAGGGAGCCGTAAGTCAAGTTTCCGAAATCCCGAATCTACTTTAATTTCCATTGTCCAGGACACTGTCCCTTCGGTAATGAGCCTTGGCTTTTGAAACTGGTCGCCTTTATTCAGGATGCATACAAAAAGAGGAAGCCCATCATCGGCATCTGTTTCGGTCATCAGATACTTGCGCGCTCGCTTGGAGCGTCACTTGGCACGAATCCGAACGGATGGGAGCTTGCTGTCGAGACCATCCGCTTGAATGAGATTGGGGAATCTCTCTTCGGTCAAAAGAACTTGGTATAGATATGATGTAAAGCTGAAATGATCCAAGCTAATGCCATCCTAGACAATTCAACAGATGCATAGGGACATCGTACTTGATGTACCGAGTGGTGTTCTAAACTTAGGACAAACCGATAGATGCACCGTCCAGGGTCTCTACAGCCCTCGGAGATTGTTCAGTCTACAGGGTCATCCGGAATTTGACGAATTCATTGTAACCAAAATTTTAGAAACCCGCCACCGGCAGGGTATCTTCGATGACGAGGTGTACAACGACGCAATGAAAAGAGTGGCGTTGAAACATGACGGGTCGCAGATCAGTGGGATTATGTGCAAGTTTATTGTCGACAGCACAAGTCATGACTGATTCATACATCATGCCCCATGGATCAGTTTTCGGGCGTTCTTTGAAGAAATCTTGGTCATAGTCAAGGACAAGCTTTCTTCCTCCGAACTTTTTCAGTTGAATCGAGTGCTACGTTGCAACAAGGTGTTCGGATTTTTCTCAGGCATGCGGTGGATGATGATGCTGCCTTGGAAGACGTAGCTTCGGGGAACCCGGTTTTTTTTTAGATAGGGGACGGCGCCTGATAAGATCGGTTTATCCATACGATTCCCTTAACAACGGATGTATTTTGCCTTGTTCCTAATTTGTCTTTTCTTCGCTCCTTTTTCTTACTTAGCCATCACCATTCGTCCTTATCAACGAATGCCAAGTTACAATACAGTCGATGGTCTAAGAACTGCCCACAAAGCACCCTCGAGATAATGGAGAAAAGACATAAATCTTTATCTATCTACAATTCCGATATTGTGTGTTACATCCCTCACCCGAGGATACTTCTCTCTAATCCTCTCCTTCAATGAGCCTTAAAGCCGTGATGCTGAACCATTGCGTAGTAGCTTACAGCCGAGTGCCTCCGCAGACTCTTCCCCCAACGAATGAAGAAAAACGTAACGCCAATGATAAAGAGGCCGATAAAAGCACAGGCAATATACGTGTTCTGGACACCAGTCTTCTCGACCCAGGGAGTCACTCCATAAGTGAATGCAAATCCAATCGAGTTGCGAATTATGATCATGGTAACGAGACCCTCTGCAGCGATCTCTTTATAAGAGTCGATGATGTAGTTGATCGCGATGGCGCTGCTGATCGGGAAACAACCAACGACGAAGCTAAGACCAAATGCGAGGCCAATCCAATGAATACCGTGGTTAGCACCGACACCAAACAGGATACATCCCGCAGGATGCAACAGCATCACGGCTACAGCCATCCACAGGCGGTGCTCAGGCTCAAACCTGCCATCATTTCGGCGAGCCATCCACACGGCAAGTCGGTTCGCGCTAAATCCCGCGATAAGACAGCCGATCGAGCAGCCGATAAAAGGTGCAAGCAGAATCAAGCCAGTGCCGTTTGCCGAGAAGTTATAGGGAGAAGCATTGAGTACATAGGCAATAGTCGCCATGACAACATTGTACCAAGCAAGGACCGACCCCGTCAAGCACCCGGAGTAGACAATAAGAGGATACCGAACCAAGGTGAAAGGGAGCCAGACGCCGCGGAAGAACTCATGGGGCTGTCCTGGGCGACGAGCACCCCAGAACTTCATTCGTTGGATAAAGGTCTTTTTGACCGAGTGCATGCCCACTGTCTCGTCGAACCCATCAGCGCTAACAGTATCCTGTTTCGAGCTACTAGCAGCGTCCGCCTTGTCTGGAGACACGACTGTTTCGATATTATTTCGTGAATTATCATGGGACTCGCTGTCCGGCTGTCGATAAAACATAGTCTCCTCCATAAAAAGGAACATGGCTATGAAGACAGCACCTCCAAAAGCTGCACCAATATATTGGATGTATCGCCAGCCGATATTAGTTGCGACATAGCCTGCATAGACCGAGCCGAGGAACGGGGTTCCCATCAGAGTCCAGGTATAAAGGCCGATATAGAAACCTCGTTCGTGTGCAAAGAAGATATCGGATAGGGCAATCTCGACCAAGGTTTCAAGCGGACCGTAGAAACAGCCTATGAGAAAGCGATTGACGTACCACTCCGCCGATGTCGTTACATATACGGTCCAGATAGCGCAACCTATCATACCAAGGGAGCCGATCAAAAAGGCAGGTCGCCGACCATAAGTTGTTGCGAAAGGGGACCAGAGCAAGTTGGACCATCCGAACATGAGAAACATAACGCTGGTGCCCTGGTTGAGTGTCGCCAGTGGGATCCCAAGCTCCTCCTGAATCAGAAGCAGTGCAGGAGAAATATTTGCCGCCATCAAGTTTCCAGAGAATAGGAAGACAAATAGCAGCGTGGCGACGGTAAGCTTGCGATGTCTCTTCCAGTTGAGCGGATCGTCATATTCCAAGGAGGGCTGAGGAAAGAGAACGACATCCTTATGCCCGCCTCGGACGTCGTGCAAGGCATGCAGGTCTCCAGTCAAGTCCACCAAATGTAGTGAGCCCGGAATAGGGGTTGCATGAGTTTTCATGATAGAGTTTCAGACTGTAGAAATATGGATAGGGTCAGGAAGAAGTTGCTAGGCAGGATTTTGAGAAGTTGGTGGACCAGGTTTTGGAAAGAAAGGTTATGGAATGAACAAGGCCGTCTTTATATGGTGGTGAAGGGGATGCTCGACCAGGTGAACTGGTTCGAAAGGCAGTTCCGCAACGGGCGTCCCATCCTGCCCTGTCTGTCTCTGACATAGGACACATGGTCGTCTCAGACGGTTTCGCAAGGCCAGACGATGCCCAGCTCAGCTACACCTTACCGTATCTTAGAGCGCGCTCGTCACCCTCAGTAAGGTTGCGGGACAAGGGTGGCAAAATGGAACTAGCACTGGCAATGATGGTGGTGCTGGTGGTGCTGGCAGCACTGCGCGCTCCGGGAACGCGATCATATCAGGGACCTTGGGGAAGCTTATCGCCAATGCCCTAGTAGCATGAAGAAGTCATCACTTGATTGGCAACGCCAAGAGGTACAGGCAGTCTCTAACCCCAGATTCTTATCTAGACTCAACCGCATTCGGTTACCGTGAGTCTTGGTCACTGTAGACACAACTAGCGACACCACACCAAGTAGGGAAAGGATTGCTGAGCGGGGAGTAACTAGGGAAGGATGATGACCTTCATCTCTGGCTTCTGATTCTTGTGGTCAGTCTCTTAAACAAGTGAGAGAGGTGCCGGTGCCTTTGGCTCGTACGAAGAGTCCTCCCTCATAAAAAAAATGTCTCACATTGTAAAACATGACCCATGCAGAATCTTTATTCTTATTAGCCTCTCTGCATAACGGCCAGATAGCAAAGGGATTTCAAATAAACCTAATGCCATGTAACATATAAATGCATATTTCATCTGTATAGCTTGCAACAAAGCGCTCATTTATCAATCTGTAATTGTACCGCAAGAGCAATTCACTCTCAAGAATAGGTTTAAGGCATGTTAAGAGTTTTAGGATCTAGCAAGACGTACAACAGTGGTATTCTTGACGTGAAAATGAATAACAGAGACATTATAACTATTTGAATTTTCATGCGTGTTATTAGCATGGTATTCCCTTCAACAGAGACTCAAAACCATGCTTCACTCGTAGTAAGCCTTTGCGGCAATCAACTTGCTAGCGACGTCCTTGTCGTGGCCAAAAATCAAAGTGGCACTGTATAGTTTTTGCATCCGCTTAATCATCTCGCTGCTTCGAAACCAGGAGAAATGATCACGAGCTAGCCAGCCCTGCGGTTCGCCGAGCTCGTAGTTATCTTGCAGATGATACTGGTCAGTCGTCCAAATAAATGTACCATCCTTCTCGAGATTGACCTGCATGATGCAGAGGCCGGGCGTATGGCCGGGGGGCGAAATGCAGACTAATGCCTTGGCATAGGTCAAGGTGATCAGTGTTGAAGGTTTTCCAATTCAAACCTTCGATATCCAAGTAGTGGGAGAGATAGACTTCATGGTCGGCACCGGTTGCCGTTGCCCAACAAGCGTGTTTGAACTCCTCTTCATGGACAATGATGGGAACATTGGTTCCGATAAAATGCTCGAGGCCTCCAGCATGGTCGAGGTGCAGATGACCGAACAGGACAGCCTTTATGTCTTTGATATCGTATCCCTTGGCCTTGATGGCATTGGGCAACTTGTTGCTATCCACATACTCAGTCCGTGGGAAGATATCTGTAAGAGGAGGGCCCCATTTCTTGGAGGTATTAGCACTACGATATCTCCCGCGTAGACGACAAAAGCAGCGACCGCGGATGGCGAACAACTTACGTGATCGATATCCTCGGCACATCCTGTCTCGAACAATATCAACCCAAAGTCAGGGTGATCAATAAGGGCTGACAAGACGATGAGGTCTCGCCATTTGTGTTCCGGATTCTCGTTGCTGCAGGACGCGCTGCCAGCTCCTCGGATCATCCTGACGCCAAAACGGTCAGTAAAACATTTCACAGCCTTCAAAATGCTACTGAAGAGAACGACTGTCTCACCATCCTTGGTCCAAGCGGAGGGTTCCCAGATCCAGTATGTGCATCTTGGTACCTGGTGGACACATGTAAGTGGGCACTATGGCCGAAGGCATCAGTAGGCTGGCCATATCGCGACTCTTGGTTGGCATTTTGGCAGAACAGCCGTTCGAGATGTACGTGTGGAAATTGTGATTAGACTTCAGTTCGTCAAGGTGTACGAAAATCGTAGTAAGCTATGTCGTGTGAGTGATCGTGCCTTATAAGAATATCGAGGAGTTGAGACACAGCAGATTGAACTGTGTGGCTGAATCGCTTGAGGCGCCATAGCGGGCTTTCTTGCATCGGAGATAGCGTTCCCTATGTGGAGATAGCGCTTTGTAGATTTGTAGGAGGTGGTGGTATCTCAACCATGGCTATCGAGGGTAGTCTTGGCCTGTATCAGACGAAGATCAATGGTCTATCTTAGCGCAAGGTCGTATCTGGAGGTAGCTACATTATGATTCATTAGGTAGGGATGGATCATTACCCCGCGCCAGTGTCAACCACGTGGCGATGACTATTATCTCTTCAGCACAACACCGCACCATGTTCCACGCGTTGCAAGAATCAAACCCGCCCTTACAATGGTCTGATTGCCGAAGTGCATCGTAAGCTTCTTTTCGCCGTCGTAACAACATGTACAGCGTGCATTAAGACTGTCGAAGTAGACTGGCTCAGCATGGCTCAGCATGGCTCAGGAGGTATAGTAGAATACCTCCTGTACTGATGGCGGGGTCGTACGATACTACTATAGTACGAAGTAGTAGCTTCCAGGTAAAACGCCATCCCAAATTTATTATCTATCACGCGGCTTAGATGCACGATGCAATTACTCAATACCAACCTCTTATGCATTCACATCTTGGCTGGCTCAACTACCTGAGCATGGGCTCACTCCACTGTATACGATTCATCAAATGTCCCCTAAACATCCCATCATTGCCCCAAATTACAATCATGAATGACTATAGGCAACTTCTTGAATGAAGACCTGTAATTATCTTGATTATGAGTTAAAGGGAAGCAATAATTCATGAAGCTCTGATGGGGTATTTCTGCATGTTATGCTGATACCTCATACTGAATCATGATAGATGCAGACCTATAAATTCTCCTGTTCTATCTCGCCTCCAGTATTTTTCCCCTCAACAACCCAGAACCCCTCAACAATCAAGAACATCCAGAACGACAACTCCCATACACAAGCTCAAACGTACAAGAACTCCATATATCTTCCTTTCATCAAGACCAATTACTTGAGACGAAAACTCGAACGGCAGCGATACAGAATGTGTCAGCACACCAGAGTCCGTCAACGTTGTATCAAGTGTAAAGGCGTTGTGAGTTCCAAAGTAGTGGTTGAGCACTGCGACAACGCAAAGAAGACCGGCGTTGCTTGTCCTCACCCAGCCATTATTCCGTCAATGAATACATACATTGTTATAGATTTTTGCACAAGATGTGAAGGAAAATGACGATTATGGATCTAGCTTTGAGAGGCACTGAAATGACACTTAGTTGAAATACAAATCTTCCTGATTATATATATGACTCCGTGACATGTTTGATACATTATCTAATGAATGAGAACGGATCGTCACCTCGAGCTCCATGAGGTGACCTGGAAGAAGCGTCAGGCTTTCCAGAATTTTCGACAATTTAAATGTAATCGCATATTAACTGAGGCAGCAGTCTATAAGACGCAAGAATTTTTCAAGTCCTACGGGTTCCGATTCCGAGGTGCCATGGTCATATTAGGATGGTGTTCTCGTTGCCTTCGCCGTATGACAATACCGATTTCGAGTCGCGAAGAACCAATAAGTATTGCGAGGAGATGATCTAAAGAGCAGACAGCAATGTGGGTTTTGTCTCCTTTCCTCACACACATCCTCTCTTTCTCCAGTACGAAGGTCACGTCTCATGGTGGAGTGATGATGATGCTGTCCACACCTCGTTTACAAATAACATACGTTGAAAAAAAACCAAGAATTTTACATCCCTAGAGGTCATTGTTTCCTCCCTTAGAATTAGGGTTGCTTCAAGGTTGCTATCCAATCGATTACATTCAATATTGGTTTTGCGACCTCTACTACCCTAGACTACATCACGAATTCCGTATATTTTCTGCTACCCCAATTGACAGCATATAAAACTTGGGAAAAGAGAGCGCTGTCGAGTAGTATGCATAGAGAGGTAATAGGAACCCACACGAATCGGTTCCATCGTATGAGCATGCTCTTCGAAACCATTACATATCTCGTCCTAGTTCAGGTCAGGCTCATGATTGAAATGGTAGACGTTTAGATGCGCTTGCATTTCGATGCTATCTATCTCTAGCCCAACCCCGGAAAAAATTGTCATTGGTTAAGTGGATGTAACCTAGATGACCGGAATTATGTTGATTTCTCATGAGGGCCGCTCTTCTAAGTTGTGGCCTTGGGGCAATTGTACGGCTTGACTACATCGTGTTGGCCTGAGACACCAGGTGATGAAGTAACCAACATCTCACATCGATAGGAGTGTGAATACATGTACAATTAATAGAATACAACCCCCCAACTGGTCAGACTTCAATCCTTCTTCCAAAAGTCCCTCCACCACTGCTTCAACCCATAGGCCTTCTCATCCGCCTCCAAATGAATCCTCACGTCTCCCCCACCACCAGCCAAACCCTCGAGAATACTCGGCTTCCTCTCACCCCCGGGCCCCTTCAAGCCATGACTCCGCACCCCCGTCGCCCTCTCCTTGATCTCGTTCGCCAACGTCGGTGCCACATCCGCGAAACACGCCTTAAGTTCTCGCTGCAAAGAGAAGTATGGCTTCTTCGCGAGGTCGGGAGCCATGAGATTGTAGCTCCGCGTTATGCTGTTAAGGTTTTCGATAGAGAGAGTCATATATGCCAGCTCAATCTTTTCCCAATCTGGGTCGCGGAACGGTGGTGGGAGTGGTCTTCCGGGCTCAGACTTCGTCGGTGTCGTGGTGGGCTCCGTGGCCTGCGCGACCTGGTGCCGCATTTTCACCATGACTGGGTCATCTGTTGAGGCCGTCGACACGGGAATCTGATCCACACTCCGAGTTCGTGGATTGTGTACCTCCTCCGCGGCGGCATAATCCTCCGCCTTCGTCATCTGATCCTGCAGCGAACCTCCTCTGGAGGCAATCATCATCGCCGCATGGCGTCTCCAATCATTCCTTAACCGTGACCGAAATACATTCGCAGCCTTGATGAGCTCCTGTTGCTTCTCAATCCACGGCGGTACAATCTCTTGGCGCTGAATCATTTTGTTCATGATATACTCTGTCGTATCAATGAAGGGGTTATCTGCCCGAGTATCCCGTTCCACAGAGGTGCCGCGCGGGATATTCTTGAACTGTCCTCTCGCAATTGCATCTTCGATCCGCTCATTCGCCAAAGCAGCTAGTCCACTAATTGTGTTGGGCACCGATCTCGCTGCAGGTTCAAAGCGCTCCTTGAAGTGTTTTCTTCTCTTCTCCTTCTCCTCATCGGTCAACCCCGCGGTCTCCTTCATCCCCAAGCCTGCGTAGATGGATGCCATGTCCTTTGCAGACGCTGCCTTCTGACCCGCTGTCTTGGCAGGTCCTCTCTTTAGACGCATATCTACAGGCGGAGGCTGATGTTTCCCCCGAAGCCCTGGCTTGAGGCGTGGCTTCGCATCGTCTAGCATTCTCAACACCGAATCCTCGGTGGTCTCCTCTCCGGTCCAGGCTGGGGAAGCTGCGATATGTTTTGTCCCTTCACCCGCAGCTGATGAGAGCCCAGCTTCTGCAAACGCACTTGAGAATTGATCCCGAAATGTCGCATCCTGAACTTTTGCCAAAAGCTTCTCCTTCAGCTCGTCCGAGAACCCCGCGTCCTCAACGGCGCGGCGACCGGCTCTTCCACCGGTGAAGAGAGCTTCCTCGGTAGCTTCTTCCAACCGACGGGCCATTGGTCCTGGCTCTTTCTTGGGTGATGAGCTATCATCCTTGGAGCTCGCCTTTGCGGTTGTGCCTCCCGAGTCCTTCGGTTCCTCGTGTTTGGAGCTCGAGGCGTGGCGAACAAGATTGAGACGTGCGGTTCGTCGAGACGCCTGCAGACAGCGCCTGCATACGAACGGCCCTCTCGTTAGAGGCAGCGTCATTATGCGCAACTGGACAATGAGTTACGTTGCAGTCAACACATCACAGAACACGGTAAGGGAAAATTGATGATGTCGAGGATTCATGAGGTTCATGGGTGGTGGCAACTGAAGCAAGCATCCTTCTTAGTCATCCAATTGCGTCCAATGGCGAGCCATAGGTGCACCGCCGGCGGTGCATTTAGAGCTTACATAATACCGCACCGCCGGCGGTGCAAATAGAGCTTACATAATACGTGATATTTGGTCATCAATGCATAGGTGGTGTTTACGTGGCCTTTATCATATGTGCTGGCCATCAAATGCATTGATCAAGAGCCTCTTCAACCACTGTTTAACCTATTCAATTATACAATGGATTCAAGTCTCGAGCCCCTCTCTTGCTTCCCTGATGATGTTCTCCCACCCGAGGGCAACTACGACTCACGAGAAGCCCTGTATGCAGCAATCAACGACTGGGCAGCCCCACGAGGCTATGCATTTGCAGTTGCAAAATCAAGGAAAACACCCAATGGAAGAATAACTGTTATCTTTAACTGTGACCGCGGGGCAGGGCGTACCCCAGTTGCCTCAACTGGGAGGAAGAGGGATACTACATCACGCCGTACTGGTTGCTGCTTCTCTGTTCTAGCAAAGCAAAGTCTTGATAAGACGAATTGGAGCTTAAGGCACCGTCTTGGTGATTATAACCATCACAACCATATGCCAAGTCGATCTAAGCAAGCTCATCCAATTCATCGCCAACTATCCGATGCAGATAAATCAACAGTCAATAACCTCGCTACTGCTGGTGTAGCACCAAAGCATATTAGGTCATTTTTACATATGCATTCAGATACAATTGCTACCCAGTCAGATATCTATAATTGTATTGCACAAGGCAAGCGCGACCTTGCTAGAGGTCAAAGCAACATACATGCTCTTGCTAATGAGCTTGATGCTGAGGGCTTTTGGAATCGTATGCAGCTCGATCAAGATGGCCGAGTCATAGCTGTGTTATTTGCCCATCCAAAGTCGCTAGAACAACTCAAATCATACCCAGATTTACTTATACTGGATTGTACATACAAGACCAATAAGTATAAGATGCCTTTACTAGATATCGTTGGTGTTGATGCTTGCCAACGCTCTTTCTGTATTGCATTTGCCTTCCTCAGTGGCGAAGAAGAAGGGGATTATATCTGGGCTTTAGATCGATTGCGGTCAATATATGAGCTCTGTGGCGCACGGCTTCCATCTGTTATACTTACAGATCGTTGTCTTGCCTGTATGAATGCCGTGGCCTCTTGTTTTCCAAATGCAGCCAACCTTTTATGCCGGTGGCATGCCAATAAAGCAGTCCTTCGTAACTGTCAACCAAGCTTTGTTCATGACTCTATGAACAAACAAGGGCTTGAAGATTGGAAAGACTTCTATAATAAGTGGCATGAGATTGTGGCTTCTGCAACTGAAGAGATATACAACGAAAGACTTGAAGAGTTCAAGAAGTCTTATATATCAGACCACATTAGAGAGGTTGGCTATGTTATTGAGACATGGCTCGATCTCTATAAAGAGAGGCTTGTTGCAGCTTGGGTCAATCAAAACCTTCACTTCGAGAATACTGTTACTTCAAGAGGCGAGGGTATTCACAATCTCATCAAAGGATACTTAAAATCATCTCAACTAGATCTCTTTGAAGTTTGGCGGACTATTAAGCTTGTATTGTTAAGTCAACTTTCAGAGCTTAAAGCTAACCAAGCCCAACAGCAAATACGTACACCCCTTGAGATATCTGGTGCACTATACAGTAACATACGTGGTTGGGTATCTCATGAAGCTTTGCGGAAGGTTGAAGCTCAACGAAAACGACTGGCAGAAAAGGAGCTTCCTGAGTGTTCAGGGACCTTCACGAAGTCCCTAGGTCTTCCTTGTGCTCATATACTCAAAGCCTTAGTGGAAAGAGATGAACCTCTTTTATTATATCATTTCCATCTACATTGGCATCTCCAACGTTCAGGGACCCCAGAGCTTATTATTGAGCCTCGTCGGCAGGTTGACCGTATAACACTTCGTTCAAAGCTACCGCCAACAAGCACACAGCGCGAGCCTAGTGGGTTCGAGGCAATTGAGAGAGCGATACAGCCGAAGGCAAAGCCAACATGTTCAAGATGTCATATTCAAGGGCATAATATGAGATCTAAAGAATGCCCTTTACGTTATGAATCTCATTTGCCTTCTTCAACAACAACTATAACAACTCAAACAACAGCTCAAATAACAGCTCAAAGGATTACTCGATCAGTCACCCGCTCATTATCTCCTGCGCTATCTGCAGTGCATACAACAGCTCATGCAACAACAGCAACTACTACTACTACTACAACCACAACAACAACTCATTCAGTATCTCCTATATTGACCGGTAGCCCTAACCCTGACCTCGACCCAATACCTCCCATTGCAACCGATGTGACAATAACGCCCGCATTCAGCGAAAATCATCCCTGTTCTATCTTCCAACGATACCAAGCATCACGAAAAGCCTGGTATGCCACGCTACCTCGGGGGGGTCTTAAAACCAATCAACAATATCGAAAGGCTATGGGTCTGCCACTACGATATAGCAAAGCAGAGTATGAGTGGTGCCTTGACTATAAGCAAATGGGCAAGCACTATAGGTCGGCGAACGGTATCAGAGAGTGGACGAAAGAGGAGATGATGAGTTATCTTGATTGGGATAAGGCTGAGAGTGAACGGGTTGAAAGGAATGTAGCTGCGGAGATGGCAAGCCAGCCTTTCTCAGGCCGGCGAGGTATGCAGGATATCTGGGATGCTGCTGCAATGGATATTGAAGCATAATGAATGTAGTAGGGAGACCACTTGCCTAATAGCCTCACTTGTGATATCGCTGATGATGTCCCTTACCTTATATATCAAAACCCCGGAATATTCGTTCAACCAACAACAACAGTTGTATATAAAGGAACGCGATTTGGTCAAGTAGTTAAGGGGCCAGCTTAACTATGAATACCTTCTCGTGACTGAGGCTGGTCCCCGAAGTCCCTTTACATCATCTCGAGTTACGGTTCTACCGCGGTGTTCCCTCGCGTATTCTAAAAGGGATAAAACCCCCCGACTTCCGGCAAATGATTCTGAGAGCATCTAGCATTGTAATGACTATGGTCCCCGGGTGGCTATTGGCGTCCTCGCTTCGGCAAGGGGTTCGTCTGGCCCGGTTGTGTTAATGGCCTGCAAACCCCATATAGACGCTTAAAGTTGATGTCATCTTCTTTTTTTGATGTTAAATACCTCTTTTGATGATAGATGCTAAAGGCATTTAGAGCTGTTATTGCCTTGTGAGAAGTGAGACCATGTTGATATCGAATTTTGCGGAGGTTGAGCCGGTAAATATAAAACTGATGATAAGGCCGATATACCTATGCCACAAGGTGAGATGAAAGTGAGCAAATAACGAGGTCTAGGGTTCAATTCCTGCTTGAGGCTTTCTTTTTTTTATGCAACGCGAGCTTGCGAGCCACGAGGTTAAATATGGTGTTGAGGTCAATTATCACGAAGGTGTAAGTGCGTTGCTGACCAAATATCACGTATTATGTAAGCTCTATTTGCACCGCCGGCGGTGCGGTATTATGTAAGCTCTAAATGCACCGCCGGCGGTGCACCTATGGCTCGCCGCGTCCAATATCTCAAGCCGAGGCGGGTCCATTGAGCTTCACCATCTCAATGCACATTGCCCGACGATTTGACGATTCCTAGCAGTAATTGCAAAATAGCTTGTTATTTTCATGATAAATATAATAGGTATCAACGAACGTCTAATCATATACATTCTCATTTATCACTGAACCCTTCACAAGTCCCCAATCGCCAGCTCCATAACTGCAAAACCCCAATCTCTTTCGGCCAAGAGCTCCCCATCTACAAGGCGAGAGCAACACCTAGGATGCCTGCAGCGGCGACAGCAGCGCCAACCATGCCATCCTTTCGCGGCGCAGCATTTATCTGAATATCGCCCGTCGGCACCTCCATAGGCGCAATAACCGTAGAGCTGGCACTCTGCCTGCGCGTGCCAGTGCCCGTAGCGCTCCCCGTAAACACCACCGTGATGCTCGACGTGCAGTACGCCGTAAAGCTCAGCGAGAAGCCATCGCCGCCGCAATCCGTGTCGATGTCCCTCGCTTTGGACTCGACCGTCTCCAGCCACGTCCGCACGACGCTCACGTAGCTGATATACTGGCTAGACAGCGACGCGGGCGCGGTGATGGTGCACGAGGGGACCGCGACGTCGTCGGCGGCGGACGTGGCCCATTGCGTCAGCTTTGTGTCGCTGGGGGTTGGCGGCGAGAGCTCGGAGACGACTGAGGAGAAGCACTGCTCGTCGATGTCGCGCCTCTCGATGGGCGCGCCGCCGAGGGGAGGCCAGACGGGGGAGATGCCGAACTGGTCCAGGGCTTCGCTGGCGAGCGCCTGGCTGGCGAGTGTGGAGAGGACAGTGAGGAGAGTGAAGTACTGCATCGTGGAACTCGATGAACTCTGGAGGCTGCTGACGCCGGGGAAAGATGATGATCAAGCTTATGGGACGAGTCTGGTTAAGTAGTAACTAGAGAATGCACTTCTGAGGCAGCTGTATATCTGCGGTATCTGTATTCCCCATTTGCATCAATCGTGGCTTGCCCACTACTTTATATCAACCTTCACCGGCGCTATCTTGGCAAAGACTGTTGGTTGCCAAGCGCTGCGCATTAACACAAAGCTACAGTGCCATTGAAATGATCACCAGCTTGGCATGACGTCTAAACAGTCTGATGACAGCGCAAAAGCCCGCATCCTACGAGCGGCACAGCCAAGCATCTCCATGCCTTGCCCAGCCAATAGCCAATAGCCATAAGTCGCCGTGGGCAGATCCTACTATGTACGACGATCCCACAAGGCAGAACAGCGTTTCAGAGCCTAGGAGAGCACAGCCGGGCACAGCTAGGCACTTAGCTTTCGGCCTCTACCTAAAACGACCCCATATCAATGCAGCGCAAGTAAGGCTGTGCAGGCTTACAACCAACAGCCTTATGAGCCTCATGATGGCTGCGCCCATTACCCAGGGCCTGTGCCTTCGTAGGGTGTCAGTGGATCTTCCGCCACTGGTCATCTTATTACTTTATCTGGGCATCATTGCGCTTTAGGGTTATTTTAGGCTTATTCCCTGTTCTGATCTACTTACTCGTGCTGACACTGGGCTTGGAGCTGGAATGGGACTCGGGCATCATGCCTGGCGATCTGGACACGGTCGATCGCCAATCAACGCCCAATTGCACAATGCTGAGAGGAAAAGGTAGGGTTTGGGAAAAGTACGATGATCTCACATACCTAAGCACCTAAAGCGAACAAAACCTGGACAATTATAGACCCAATACTACCAAACATCCCTGACTAAACAATTTCACTCCACCAATTATAGAGATCATGCAGCTCATGGTCTCTCACAACCCATTGTCCAATAAGGCTGCTGTAATTGCAGAAAGAATCAACCCAAAAGATACCGACAACCGCCCAGTGCCATCCTTCTGATCGTCTCCGTCATCCTTGGGGTCCTCATACTGATCGCCGTATTCGCTGGATCCACGGCTGGTCGAGTTCCAGATGCTGCTACTCTCCCCATAGAGCTTCCCACTTACAATGTGAATGGATGCTGTGAAACCTTGAATCTTGTCATCTTTGTTCAATGCCACAGCCTTGGCATATGCTGGAATATCCTTTCCACTGAGAACAATTGCGGTCTCGAATCCGTTGCGGGAGGCATTGCCTACTGGCTTGTCGGTGGTCATGATTTTGTCCTTGTCATTGCTCCCGTACTATCCCTAGAGTCAGCTTGAGATTGCAATGCATAGGATAAACGATACGTACTACTTCCCACTTGTCAATCTCTGTATTTCCATTCCACGAGACGTAGATGGTAGCATTCGCAGTCGTGTTACCGCTCGAAACCGCCGCAATATCAGGACCCCAAACCGGCCGGCCCACCCAATCCATCTTCCACGCCCGGTAAACTGTCATATCAAAGTCCGGTTTGGCTCCAGCAACGTTGGGAAGCGCACCACGCTGAGCATCCATCGCGATGTCTCCATTTGGAGTATGCTCCGTGAAAGCAGGATTGTAGCCCCAACCGACCAGGAAGTTGCCATTCGCTAGGGCCTGTATGCTACCCTCAGCCTGCGATGAGACGTGTTGGGGGTGGTAAAACTCCTTGAGGACCTTCGCCGTCATGGCTTTATAGTCAAGTTCGACTACGACGCCTCGTGAGCAGCCTTTGAGTTGGCCATGCTGACCACATGGACCACTTTTCAAGCCGTGATTGTCAAAGAAACTAATTTGACTCATGTTGCCATTGACGTATCGTGGATTGTGCTGATTCCGGAAGTTGGTCGCGTTGCCGTCACTGAGGTCCTTGAACTGGTTCTTCTTGCCTCCAAGAGTCCAAACTGGATCGCCGCTCTCGCCGTCGATGAGGGCGATAACAGACAAAGCTCGCGACGAAATGAGATAGTTTCCGTCTTTATTCTATCCCAGAGTCAGAATCAACCACTGTCCCCTAGGGAGGAAATAGTACCTTGTAGATGCTGTTGATGTGAAACCAGTCGAAGCCCTCACCTCCCATGAAATTGTCATTAGGATCGTACTTGACATACGTATCCGTCAAATTAAAATGACTTGACGCCCTCCACACATAGAGAACATTATTTGTCTGGAGATCGACCTCCTGGAAGACGCCATCGCTCAACATCCCATCGTCGCGCCCCCTTAGCGCCGACATGTTATACTTGATGTCTTGATAGACAGACATGATGGCAGTCCCACCATCCGTGAACTGAAATTCATGGAGATCAGCCTTGGTGCTTCCCAGGCCTCTGGCAGTGACCGTCCATTTCAGTTGGTACGAATCATCAAAGACGCGACAATCTCCGCCCTCAAAGAATGTCAGATACTTCTCGCTGCTCTTCACCTGGGCACGAGCATCGAAGCTGCGCTCGTAGTTGATGTCGGCGTATACAAGACTAAGGTCCTTGCTAGAGAAGATGGCAGGTCCTCCTTTTCCGTCGTAGTCAACGGTGAGGAAGATATAGCCTGAAGCATCGACGAGGTCGCGCTCAAAGGTGTTGACCTGGAACAGGGGTGCGACGATGTCTGTGGAGTGAAACGTCTGATTGGGAGCCCGGCCGAGCTTCTGCTGGTTATAGGCACCGAGGTCGTTGTAGAAGGGCAGGTCGGCAATTACGAGACCGGCGCTAAGGAGGGAGAATGTAGCGAACGACAGAAACGAGCGACTCATGTTAGGGGATTTGTGGATGGCTTGAGCCAGAGGAAATGAACGACGAGGAAAACCAGCGTGGGTGAGGTAACATGGGACTCAACAACTGAAGGTGGTAGATATTGAAGTCACATCATGGGTCGCAGTCGATTCCTCTGATGGGATGCCCAAGCTGCTCCTGTCTCTCAACTATCATTATGTATCCTCCATCCTTTCCAATCCACTGACTGGGCCGCACCAACACCGTGAAGATTGCCTTCCATATGAAGAGGGGATAGGTGCCACTGGTTGGGCCCGACATTGCGCGACCGTTGCGGTTGCACCTGGTCTTTAAATCTAGGTGGACAATTGAAAGGACGAGGTTGCTGTTGTCACGGAATGCAGCAAGCCGACTCTGCCGACGCCGGAAGAAGTGGCAAGTGAAATCTGGCATGCCCATTTCCCATGAAAGCCGAAAGGGGCCAAGGAAGGGGCAGGGCAGTCTTGTAGCCCCCAGTCTGTGGCACATCCAATACTCCCTTCCATTTACACGTTCATCCCACCTACTAGTAGGTTAGACCTAAGTTGGTTACCTGAGGTAAGGAGCCTTGAAAACGGAGAATCGATTGATGCTTCGAGTCTTTTAAAATTATAGTATAGTAATCTTCGATGGTATCTCAGTCCTTGGACGATGCATAAGTATTCACAATCCCTGAGCATCTTGCAACAGGAAGAAACAAGGTTCATACCCCAAATCATTGATCCTGACCATCCCAGCCAGTACCCAGTCCCAGTCATAATCATTGCTTCCCAACACCAAGCTGAACTTTTCTCATATCCTCGCCCGCCCATTGAATGTTTGTTATTCAGAAAAGTAAGAAATTTGAGCCATAGCGTGGCATGCCCGTCAACCCATTTTATATATGAAGGACCCCGAAGAACAAACTTCCGTCCGCTGTGCTGTGTATAGAATACGTGTTGTGCTCAAGGTCGTATGCAAATCGCTAATCGCATTGGCAGACTTCTAAATCCGCCCGCCTTCGACAACCTCTCGCTCAAGAATCTCTTGTCCGGACTCACCCGTGCGCCGTCGCTCCATGACCCATCGCGTTGCTCCGCTGTCCTCCTCTTTTGTATAGGAAATGCTGTCTGCTGATCCCTTATGTCGGTGACCCATTGCTGAGCGCCGAGATGGCATACTGCTCGATATCGCGCTGTCAGGGCTTTTTGTTGATTCAAGTGGGCTTATCCCAGATCCTGAGAGGTTGGTATCGTTTGAATCTGAGATTGGTGATATCGTAGTTTCTAGTTGATGTGGCAGTGGTAGAATATCTGAAGCAGACAGCCTCACATCATCCTGAGGGTTGTTCGGGAGGGGTGGTGGAGGAGTAAAGTTTTGAATACCGGCCATTGTCAACGTTGGGCTTCCCGATATGCTGCCGCCCTCTGATTCCGCCGTGAACGCCGAGAAGACCGAGTTCTTACGGGCATGCGTCGCAGTCGGGCTGAAGAAATTAGGCCCCCAAGGCGAGCTAGGAAGATCTGCTATTTCTGAACGGGGAGATCCCTCCCGGCTTGATACCAAACTGGCTTGAGAACCACCCCAAGCCTTTGATCGAAGCCGGAGCAGCGCAGACAGGCTCATTTCATCACCACGGTCTCCTAAAAGGGCCAGTTGTGCAAGGCCAGGGCTCTGAAGTGGTGTACCGGGGGCAAAGCCGGGTAAGCCCATGCTCATAATAGAATTACGGTTCGAGTATTCGGACCGTTCCGTGATGGGAGTGAGATTTGGCTCTCGTGATACCATACGGCCGCTGATAGTACGATCAAGACCGCCCTTAGGCCCAAAGAACCCCCCATTAGCATACTCGTAGTCAACCGAGTCTGGGTTTGCGTCACGAGAGCCATGTTGTTGCTGAACTGGTGTTGAGTAAAATCCGAACTCCTGTCCATACCATCCGTCTGAATCATTGGCCAATGCACTAGCATTTGCCTCCGCGATAATATCATCATCGTCCAGATCGAAATCTGCCATATCATCGTACGAATATCCGTAATCATTGGAATCATCATCACCATATGGATCTCCACGATCCGGTGTGCTGGGTGAGCGATCGGCCTCAGACGCTGAGATGGCGTCCATGGGCGGAGACGAACTTCTTTGGAACTTGCCAGACGCCGCTGCTTTGTGCGCTGCCGCAGCAAGTGCCGCCTGATATGCAGCCACCGTCTCTTCACTCGGGGTTGGAAGTTTCGAGCTTTCTTCATGAGTCGACTCCTGCGGGAGTTCCTTTGGCTCTTCGGGGTGAGGCGAAGTCTGATTATTAACGCTCACCGAGGTATGCGCGGTTGATTGGGAAACAGCCGAGTGGGCAGAAAATCGAGAGGTAATGTCCGATTCTCGTTTTGCTGTCTCGTGGGTGGTGACGCGCCGTTGCGACTGGGCTTGAGCAAAGGCTCCCGGAATAGGTCGACCGTATTGATCAGTATCATTGTTGTCAAATATTGACTCGTCAAACGGTGTATCATCCCACTCAGGAGGCTCTGCAAGATCTTCGGCAAATTCGTTCTCGAACCCAACCATTCCATTGTCAAAGTAGAGATCATCCTCGTTAAGGCTTTGTGGTACACCGACAGGGGGTAATTGTTGATTCTGCTGGAATGCAGTCTCGTTCTCGGTCATCGAGGAGGGGCTTGAGACATCTAGCCCCTGTATCCCTAGCCCGGCAGCCCCTTCAGAATTTATCTGCAAGGGATCTGGCAATAAATTGGGGGTTTGAAGGCCGGGAGGAAGAAGCCCAGGGCTATCTTTGCTCATGGCGAAACCAATGGTCTTTCCATTTGCATCCCGTGGGGTTGCTAAGAATCCCGCACTCTTTGGACTAGTCAACTCCGACGTCGGATTAGATCGCTGGAAAACAAAGCCAGAGAAATTCTCCTGGTCATTATCAGGATCTTGTTGATCTTCAGGAATGCCATCGCCAATATCGTCATCGCCCACCATGTTGATTTCTTCTTCGTAATATCCGTCGTCCTCATAATCTGCGTTAACACCAGGTATCCTCTCCTCTAAACCATCATCGTCCATCATGGCATCGTAGTCAAAGTCATCATCAAAATCGTCAAATCGGGAGTCTCGCTGAACAGGGGTATCGGCAGTTTTCTTTTCCGCCTCTCGCTGACGATGTCGGTCTTCAAGAATCTTTTCTTGCTTAGCAGCCCCAATCATGTCAAAACTGAACCTTGATGAAGTACTCTTCATATGCCTAGGTACTGCAGAAGGTGCATCTTTTCCATACATGCTAGATAATGAAGCTTGCCTTGATCGGGTTGTTCGAGTGGATCCCGTCGAGGTCGGCAAACCCCGATCATCATCTTGGATGAGCCGTGATACTTGAGACGGCCGTGGCTGGATAGGGATGGGTGCATCATCCTTTGGGGGAACAGGAGGAGCTGTCTGACTTGACAGTGAGCCAACTTCCGCGGAGGAGCCCCTTGTATTGTCTGATGTAATGCTTCCCGCGTGATTGAGCGGCTGGGAGGACCATGAATGGAGGGATTCGGAGGCATTGCTTCGGTGACGTTGCTGAGTAGGTGGGAAGGGAGCGCTAGAGACAGGCGCAGTCATGATATTTGGTAGCTTCTCCTGTTCGGGTTGGGGAACAGGACGATTGCTAACGGTCTTCTTTTGCCGCGGCGCACTGAAGTCATGGAATCGAGTGCCCTTGATTCGAGGATCGTACATTGGCTCCTCCATGTTGCTTTTGAGTGGGAGGGGAATGAGGTCCGGTACATGTTGGCTATTCTTCCTCCTCATCAACAACGACGACATTGGGTTCTTGAGAAAGGGTAGGCCCTTCTTGGCCTTGTGTACTTCGACATTGCTGGTTGTCTGCGTGAGCATGGGCGGCTCTGTGACAAGACGGGTACCTGCAGGCCGACGACCCGTAGGCCCGGCCGTAGCGTTTTGAAGATCGGTCGGCGTGCTGAAGGACGTTGCGGGCTTCGTGTTCTTCAACACTTGTGGTGGCGGTCGTTGCGGGGCGGAAGTGTTTATGGGAGCTAATGAAGGTCGAGAGGTCGAGTATTGCCCGTTAATACCGAGTCCCCTCAAGCCATCTTTGGATTCCGCCGCCTGTGCTTCTTGGTTCTGCTGATACTTCCTCAGCGCAACACCACCAATGAACCCGGAATCACCGCCATTATACGGCGATCGCGGCAGATGCTGCGACCTCGATTCCTCTTGAGGCGCCATGTCGCCATCGCGTCGCGGGTCCAACAACGGTTCGGTTTCAGCTGACGTAACGCGGGCAATGGGCGGCAGCGTAGGAGGAAAGGCCGATGAACTCGAAGATGCAGGACGGCCGTCGGGAGAAATAGCGTCGTGTGAGAACGGCGAGAGCTGAGTGCTGCTCGGAGGCGAAGTGGGTGTCTGATCGGGGCATGGCGAAGCAGGATTCGAGGGCCCTCGCCGGTGGAACCGGAGATGGGACAGCATGCCGGGCTTCGTAAGCCCGACGGGTCAACGTCGAAGGCGGAGCAATGCCTCAGTTGCCTAGTAGTGTGTGGGGAGCAGGGACAGCAAACGGCAAATGGCAAAGGACCACAGCCAGGCTGACAGTAAGCAGGAGGCGACGACGGAGGGAACGATGCGATCCAGACGCGATCATGACTCGAGAAGCCGCTGAAGCACGCGCATTGTTGAGATCTCGATTCGGGGACCCGGCCGCAGGAACGTGGGAGCGAAGGAAGAGGCTTATCGACGAGCGAAAAAGATATTTTCGGAAGAGATGACAGAGCCTGGCGCCTCTAGAGCTGCCGTGAGACGGGCGCTTAAGTCCTAGGCTGAGGCACAGTTTTCTGTAGGACGTTTCTGGATGAATGAGAACAGGACGTTGAGTGGACGTTGGTGACGGTTTCAGCCCTTCGCAATTCCCGATGGCAAGGCCGTGGCTTTGCGCCTCATCCAATGCCAATGACGCACGTGCTTGGTTTCAACGGATTGAGGAATTATGAACTCACTGTGATAACTTAAGGACAGTCGCAGACGCACTCTTTAACAATCTCCCTTCATCAAAACATCGCAGTCTAGAGAAAATAAAATAAAAAACGGCCAATGATTTAAGGGTCCTGTCGGTTGCTTGAATTGGCCGTGAACTTACATGTTCCTTAGGTACGGATAAAACGGTGGTGGGGGCAACGTTCTGCACCAGCCACAAAAGCAAACAAATGACGATGAGGGGGACTCTCACCCCAACCTACGACTTCTAGCCCAACTCCTTTCGACTATTCTATAAGACTATCGAGTCTCATCTCGTTCTTGCTCCTGTCAAGAACCCCCTCTTTTAGCCTCCCTCTTACTCCTACACTCTCGAGAAGTCTCCCTGCTGGTATAATCTCGTCCTGACCATCGCCCTTCCATTCTTAGACATACCTGCATTAAGAAGAACCTGATCTAGCGTTATTATGGATATTCCCGTGCATCTTTGTCTCAGTAATTGATCACGGCTGGTGTTCATTTGATCTTCAATATTTGTGAACATTCCTCTCCGTTTTAATCAAAGCAAGAAGCCTAAGGGGTGTTAAGGGAGTCGGGATCTGACACTGATACTTGATGACCCGTGCAGACAAACGACTCCATTTCGCTTTGACTGCTCGGACTCTTTAAGGGAGTCATCAAGGAAGACAGTTTGACAAAGTCGCCAACAGTGGACGACGCAAGCTGGTGGGCTCAAAGAAGGTTAGAGCTCGTAGCATATTTATTTGTCATTTTTCCCTTTCGAAGTTCCTTGATAGATGTGAAGTGCTCAACTTCGTACACTTATGGGATTTGATGTCGGCAGGCTCTCATCGTGCATACGCCGGCGGGTTGCTGAAATGCTGGATCCGTTGTCGCAAGTTTGAGCTGGGAGGAGGTAGAATCGTCTAAAGGCATAAGTCGACGAAGTATTGAGCCATCAACTGTGCTCTCACTCACGTGCCGAGACGACTTTGGATGTGGTCCTGCTAACCCCCCCAAGCCTAATGCCTTCGTTGGGACGCGAATATTCATACTATACTTCATGCGTTCAGTTTCTAAAACTCAGGCCAGCACTTCCTATGCCAATCGGATATTCGGCCTCTTTAGATGGACTTGAGTCTAAAAGGCTTATCCCGCGTGCGAGAGCTTGTCAAGGTTTGGGTTCATGGCGTGCTGCATATTGCGCTGTGGCAGTTAGGACTCGACGTCGGGACTTCACTGTACAAATCTTCCGGCTGGGACGGCATCCGGAACACACGGCTCTGAGAGATGGACACCTTAACGACGAAATGATTCGCCAGGAGACAGGATCCCATCGAATGATGCCCAGACGCTCCCTCCCTTGGCATCAAGGATGGAGGATGAGAATACTGTACACGGTTACATAGTACAGATTCAGCTTCCTCCACTATTATTGCCCGTTATCTTGGATCGGGAGGAAATTTCAGATGCTGACACCCGATAGAAGCCCATCTGTCCGTCGGCACCTTATTTCCGGAGCTCCTTTTTTTTTTTTTTTTTTTTTTTGGGACAATGAGTGTTTTTTCTCATCGCCAAATCAGCAGTCCAAATTATGGCAAGAGAAGTCGATTAATGAACCTTCCAGCTTCGAGAGACTTGACCACAGTCGGCATAGCGAGGCTGGGTGGCGCACCCATGCACTCACTATCAGATTCACCCCCTGCTGGCCTCTTTATCCCCTTGCTGGGCTCTGCAGCAGTCAGGGGAATGTTGCTTTCATATTGATAGGGCGACGAGCTAATAATTGGGGGAGGGAAGGCACTGATCTAGCCTTTTGGAAATTTGGGGAAAGTCTCCGGGAAATTTGCTACTGGTTCTGAGGATGTTTGTTCAGCAGAATGAGTTGCTCGTGTCTTACGGGGTTGGTTCGATCATCATCTATTTTCAAACATCCTGTTGACCGACCTTTGACGAAGGAGTGAAATCCAGGGCAAAGGTGGTACGCGTACGGCATCCCTTGGAGCATCGGCACTGTAACTCGAAAGGGCGAAAGGGTCGAGTGGGGGACAGATGAGACTGTGCGTCATGACGTACTTTACCGAAGTTCGGGACAGGGGCTGGCTCGCTAACGTTCACCGTCTGAGTGGGCAAGAGGCCGGGTTCGTAGAGGGACCTCATAGAGTTTACGAAGCGACTGAGAGAGATCTCCCGTGGCTATTGCCATGACTTTGGCAAGTCATTTGAGAATCTGGGGTTGATATGACTCTGGTTCAATCACTATCAACAATGCCAGGGCTAGATGCGTCAGCATTGTCGATCACTAGGCTAAGACGCCCAAGATAACGCGTGCGTCCTTGGCCACTTCGGTATGTGGAGGGAGACCCTGCAACGGGCTGGCGTCCGCCTGAGGGTTGCTGGCGACACAAACCAACGAACTTCCAGCGTCGGCTATTCACTGTTGGACAAGGCCCAGCTTGTCACGAAGAATAGGAGTTCATCTGTGACAGTGACAAGAGCCAAAGAGATAGCCCTCGAGCCCCAGCTCCTGGAGTCTCAGACTCGTTCCAGATCCGTCCTTGACTTCGCTGGTGGCTAATGAGGCGCCGCCTCGCCATGCTGAGATGTGGAATGCTTCGCAAGGGCTCCACAGCTGACGACGACGCAGCGAGTCGACGACTAGGAGCCCCCCAAAGTTGGAAACCCACGTCCGTAGTCGCGTGCCGCCGACCGGGATGTGGCACAAGACGGCGTGGACGGTGCTGCAAGAATGCAATTAACTGAGAGTGCTCCGGCGACTAGATAGCAACGTACCAATGAGGGAAGAGCTCACGGCTTGTTGCTGCCGTGAGTTGGGCTGGGCAGCGCCGGCCCTCATCTTCTAACAAGTTCCTCCTTATTTTTTTCGACTTTGACTTTGAATCCCTCACTTTCAAACCCCTCGGTGAAGCTTCAATTCGTCGCTCTTTTGTCCCTTGGATTCTTCTTCTTCCGCCTCTTCTCTTCTCTTACTGTTGATCTTCCCCGATTCGGCTTTCACGACGCCACCCATCTAAGTCGCGAACGATTTACCCTCTGGAACGGCTGGTTTCACTATTATCAGGTCGGGCGGATTGGACCATCGGCTTCGAGTCCCTTTGACACTGTGATGAGCCCTTGAAATCTTTTCTTCTCTCCGACCACGTAACCTGCGACATCATGATCATGTCGCTGTGGAAGACTTCTGACACGCTCGACCACCGACTTCCCAGCAACGATGATAACTCATTGTTGAACCGTCTCGGTCTGAAGGCTGTCTTAGTCTTCTGCTCCAGCCGCGCCCTGCGAGGTGGCCCACGACTGATATTGCAGATCGCCTTGTTCGTCTTGGCCATACTCTTCCTCTTCCGCTTGTTGCCCGAACGTCTTGGTGGTAGCAGCTATAGGAGCATTTTGCCTTGGGGGACCTCCGAACCACAACCTGTTGGCGACTTGAGGATAGTTGTCTTTGGCTCCCCTGATTTGGTTGGTAGTGCTACCGATGTCGATCAAAGACGCACAACCTGGACCGAGCAACTTTGTAGAGAGGTATGACGCGAAACCTTGACCTGGACACTGCTGTGTTGCTAACGCCGCTTAGCTGAACTGCTCTTCGCATCTCTCATTTGTTCCCAGTAGCGGGTACGCTCTGGCTTCCAATAGTATCTACACTACGGAGCTCAGTGGCCTTCAGAACATTACCGCCGGAACCGACATCGTTGCCAAGCCAGCGTTAGATTACAACTTCATCGCCAAGCAGTACCCAGTTCCTGTCGACACTCCCGATCTAGCAATGCAAGTTCAGCAGTTTCTCGCCATGCCTGCACCGAAGGACCCACCTCGGGAGACTCTTTGGATCTTTACATTTGGTACTTGGGAGATTTGGAATCTCGCCGCCATGCCCAAGGCGTCAGGCGACGCCGTTGTGGACGCTACAATTGCCCACATCTTCTCCCAAATTGAGTTCCTGTACCGGAAGACGCTCGACCCCACGTCAGTCGCATTCTCGGACTTCTGGTCAAACGTCACCGACAACCAGATCGATACTCTCACCGCTCCCGATGCTCCAAGCAAGGTCGATGTCCGAAAGCTAGAGAGCTTCCGCGTTTTGATTCCTCACCTGTTTGATATCTCGCTTACTCCTGGTTGGCATAGCCGAGCTATGCCATCGATTCCAAACTCAATGGCCGAACAAATGCGCAACGCCGCCGAACTGACCGCTCGCTGGAATTCGGAGGTCCAGTCTCAAATGGACGGTTGGAAGGCGAAAGGGGGGGCCAAGCCTGACGAACTAAAGGATGAACCAGACCATGTGGTTGAAGTTGCTGAGAAGAACACGCTACTCAAGTATATGCCTGCGGCCCTTCGACCATCTCTGCATCCGGAAGAATATGGGGGAGACCCCGACCCCATCATCTATGCACCCTATCCGCATCGAAATGCCTGGCACACCAACCCGGCCGCTTTGATCCTCGATGCCTTGACCGAGGAGGAGATGCAGCGAGGAGGAGTTAGAGACTCTAAGGGCCGGGGGACGCTGTCAGTCAACAATATTATGCGATTCCTCGACGTCTGGACACCTTGTTATAAGATCGTCGATGTTAATTTGGCACCCCAAGAATGCGAGAACCCTAACGACCACCTGTTTTTCGACTCCTTTACAGTTGGGCCCCGCGCCATCGCAGGACTTGCCAAAGCGGCGGCAAAAGAGGTGCTGGATCACCTGTTCCTGCAGAACGAGGAGAAGCCCGGCTGGCTCTATAGGAGAGGCAGCGAGAAGTCCTTCATCCGCAAAGTACGGAGTTGAGACACGACGACCTAGAAAGGGTCACTATTGTATACTGTATGTAAAAATTGGAACCGAATTTTTGGGATTGGCGAACGGCGTTGTTGGTAGGGATTGAAATACCTCGGTGGGAGTAGTTGCAAGGGCAACTTGGGGCCGTGGCTTGGCGTATATATGATGGCGGCCGTAACTGGCTTTGTCTTGTTGATGATAAAGAGTCGATCAACTCGACAACTTGAAATAGATGATATTCAACATGACGGGGCGAAATATTGTAGCGTGAAGAGTTTCGAAAGCTTGGAGGACGTTAGAGTAACGGTAGAGACTGTTGTGCCTTCTTGCTAATCTTGCGCCCGGAATCACTTAGGTAGGCTAGGTAGCTTCCATAATAAGGTATAGGTTGTCGGAGGCATTTCAGAATAAGGAGGGCAAGCGCTCAGTGTCTGAAAAATACCAGAAAAATACCCAGAAAAATACCCAGAAAAAACTGCGATACTGGTAATCTGTATTTCGGATTTCTTTCTGCTAATCCTACCTACCTTGCCTCCTAGTAGTAGGGCAGTTCTTGCCAGACCATTTACTGCTGGATTTGGCGCTTCCTTTAGGTGCAACAGATTAAGCTGACGTGAGACACTTGCACCACAAGAGAGGCGCCCACATGGAGGACAGGGGCCGCCAGCCTACAGCCATACGTCGATACAAAACACGGTAACATGGTCCTCGCCAATGCCGCACATCTGCCATACTGCATCGTACCATGTTGATGAGACACTATGTCGACGATTCCCATTTACTGAGCGAATTCAAGACCTAGCGCCTATCAAGCCATAGCCAACGGACGCACCCGCTGCTGGTTCCGGTTCCTTCGGTCCATCTTTAAGGCAACAAACAAGCTTTGTGGAGCGCGCCGCCCCGGGAGGTCGCTGGATTTCCGAACGTTAGTGCATACATAGATCTGGGCTGTCGGTGGGAAAGATTTCGGGGGGCGCTGCTAAGGCGGTTTGCCAAGCGGGTTCAAGCCAGCTAGACGTCACCAATGACGCTCCGTTGCAGACGTGCAGTTCTTGGGACTCGACCGCAGCTGACCTCCACAGCCTGATGAGAGCTGAATGGAAGAGCCACCCAATATTCTCCATCATGGATCGTCGATGATTTCCATTTCAGAGCGCACCATTCCTTTAACTGCCACCACTAGCGCTGAGAAGACCCCCGAAAACTAAATTTGGGCTGGCTGGCAACCGCTATCAGATTGGCGACTATCATCTGCCCAAGGAACTGGCAAAAGATCGTCATCATGCAGTCACGTCACGCTCGACTCAAGGCGCCTGGTCGTAACTCCAATTCAGCAGTCACGGGCGCCAGTAAGCTCAGCCCCTGGCCTTTTGCATTATGCCTTCTGTCCCTATCACGAGCCCTAATACGGCGTCTTACCCTTCGCCTGAAATCCCCATCCTAGTCCTCCAACTCTCGCCGTTTCAAAAATACACCCACACAAGCTGCCTGATACATACCTGACTGTCAGCACGAGACACTCTCCAACACTTTCAGCCCCTGCTGATATCGCCTTCATCCGACTCACCGGGGCACGCGACCTAGCATCGCCATCTACCACTGAGGCCTCTGATCCAGACTTTATCCCTATAGAGATAGAACCCCAGGCCAACCGCCCACCCCTCAAGATGGAAGACACAGACTTCAACCCATGCTCATTCGCAAACGAGATGCAGATGCGAACGAGAAAGGAGCGGAACTTCGACGAGATCGAGAGAAACCTGCCGGACCCCAAGTCGCCGGCTATGGTGCTGCCAGCCGTCAACGTGGATAGTTGGTTGACGCGCCTGGCAAACTTGAATCCTTGGGGCAAGGCTGTCAACGACAGAGATATCGTCTGGTTGTTTGACAACACGGCCTACAAGTCGGCTGAGACTGGAAACTGGGAGGCCGAGTTTGTCGCAGCTGTCTTCGAACAGGACCCAAAATGCAGGGTCGTTGACATGGTCTCGAGCATCGCCAAGACGTTGGGCTTGGCTGAGGATTCCGAGGAGTGCAAGACTATCGAGAAGCGGATTTATCCGTTCCTTTGGGATATTCAGGCTCTGAGGGTTTTTAGGTTGGACCATCAGCGCAGAGACCTGAAGCTGGGGCCGACAAGCGTGAACGGCATCGCGGCCAACACGTTGGAGGTTGCCCATGATAATGGCGGCTCCCTTATCCAAGCAAAGGCTAGAGTCCCTCGCGGCGTGAAGGGGATTCTGGATATGCAGACTTACTATTCTGAACCGGAAGGATGGGGCATTATCTCAGGTATGTTTTTCACATTGACAAAACCCAGCCCATATTGACAGCATTAGATATCGACGACACTATTAAGCTCACGATGACCAGTGATCCCCTTGGCATCCTTCGCGAAACCTTTGTTAATCCACCAACTCCTATCACTGGAATGCCTGAGCTCTATTCTGAGATGCAGTCCATCCTCCCCGAGGATACCCCTTGGTTCTACCTCTCCGCCTCGCCTTACAACCTGTACCCTCTCCTGCGCGAGTTCCGCGACAAGTTCTATCCCCCAGGGACCATGATCCTTCGAGATTCTAGTTGGAGAACCATCGCTGGACTGCTCTCAGCTCTGACCATGGGAACGGAGGAGTATAAAGTCGATCGGATGAAGAAGGTTAATTTGTGGCTTCCGCAACGGAAGATGATCCTCATTGGCGATTCTACGCAGTCGGACCCTGAGGCATATGGAGAACTGTAAGCTAAGCAATTACCCTTTTATCCTCACACTAACTGACCTCAAACTAGATACCGAACCGTCCCAGGGTGGATCAAGATGATCTTCATCCGCAAAGCTACTGACGTCGCCGCTTTTGGTATCGAAGAGAAGAACGAGCCAGAGCGATTCGAGAAAGCCTTCAAGGGAGTTCCTAGAGAAGCTTGGCACGTCTTTGAAGATCCAAGCGAATGCGGGAAGATTGTCAGGAACGTCGTTAGGCAGGGTTAGATTACACTTGGCTCCGTTGCTTGATTTTGTTCTAGATTGTATAAGTACCGGTCCTTTGTTTGGGTATGAATCGGGTTTGGGCTGGGTCGCACACGAGTTGATATGACTCAGGTTGGGCGGTTATAGATATTCTTGTTGATATCCCTTGAAATTCAGTCTTGAACTATGAGTCACAGCAGCCAATTTGCATCTCGCTTTCTACCTTGTCAATTGTGTTAAGCAGACGCTCGGAGAATTGATTGCCTAATATAGGGGGCTATGATTTGAGTCTTGCTAGGAGGGTTCTGAGGTACTTCACGCCTTATTTTCACGGAAGTTCTTTCCTCAACATTACACAATCGTGGTGAAGAGAATAAATAGCCAAGTGAAATCTGACGCAAGTGGATAACTATGCAAAATACGTACAATTCCTTGGATTCGCTGGTTGTCGCTGGTTGTCACCGATGCAATTACGTATCCAGCCCTCCATAGCTTGACTGTACGAGGGTAAATGGCGAAATCTCTTGGCATTCTGGTCTCTAGCTCTGGTGATGGCTTCGAAAAACCTTCTGGCGGAGGGTGTTGCAGGTTCCTGACGATCCGCCTCATTGGTGGCCCCGAATTTGTTTGAGCACCATCTGTCATTTCTCACATAGTATCTTTCGCATCCGGCATGCTGATGTCTCTTAGTCGATATCATCCTCTGGGTTCATTGACGAACCCGCGGGAACCGGTTCTTCGTCCGCAATCTCTTTCGCCGCTCACTCGTTATTGGTCAACTTCTTCCCGAGTTATTGAGGCTTCTAGGATTTATTCGCGTTGGTTACTGGATTCTAGGCTTCGGTCACCTTTACGACTTTTACACCCCTCGACATATGCTCTAGGTTAGCCGACAAATTTTGACACATTAGTTTCCAGTGCCATCGGCTTAAAATATCTCGATTCAATCCTGGACTAATAGCCAGTGCCTGGATATTCGTATCCCTATCTAAGATATATGGAGGCTATGCTGGTATTGAGCTAGCTAACCGCCCATAATGGCCTGGTCGTCTATCGTCCACTTCGCAGATCTCCCAGGAATTTGCTATTAAAGATTCGTTAGGCAATCAGCGAAAAGCAGCGATAATAATTGAGCAGGTTGATGATAAACGTGTGAGAGTGGGCGGGATTGTGATGTCGAACTTACTCGTGATGACGCAGCCCATAACGGGCCGGAACAGGAGGTAACATATTCGTGTGCAAACGGCTCTGACGGTATGCCAAACCAAACGCAGACAAAGGCGAGGCAAAACGACCTTCGGGGTCTAATTGACCGCCTGGTCTGTTTGAAGTGCCGAAGCAAACCAGCGATGATCTTTCATCAGTGGTAGGAGACGGGGAAAGGCAATGGGCAGAGGAGAAGTTGCCAGAAGGAAATCTGCAGGTCATGATCCGTCTTTCATTTGCAATGGATCCCTTTATTCTCTGCTTGTGCCCAGCCATACACCAACGTAACCTGATTTCCTCCTCCCTTCACCAGCTCACCTCATTTTCCCAACTTTCTCACAGTATCGCATTCTCTCCGTCCCTCCTAAGCAGTCATGGCAGACCACAACTTCACTGCCGCCGAGCACTGGGCGTATAGCCAGCTCCAATCCAACCGCCCCTGGAACGATTATGGGACCGAGGCACAAACTGCCATCAAAAACCTCCTGGACAAGCATCCAGAGCTTGCCGCAACCGAAACGGCCGCCTCCCATGAATGCCCTACCAGCCAGATGAGCGACCTCCCAGAGAATCAAGGCGATCTGTCAATGGAAAAGGCGTGGGCTGCCTTCCAAAAAACGCATCAAACCTGGCAGGCGGAGATGGCGATTGAATATGAGTACGTTCTAGTTGAAGCGCTGGTTTAGTCCGTGACTGATATTGAACAAGAAAAGCAAACGCCACACAACCGCGAGCCCTATCCCACCGCGACTTCAATAATGTATCAACCATCAACGGTAGATCTGTTGGTCAAGAACATCTCAACTATCTTGAACAGAAAGCCCAAAGCCTTGCAAACAAGTTGCGGAGTCTCATGCATGCAGCTGTTGACGTGGAGGTCGATCTCAAGCTCACGGGCTTCGAGATCCAAGCGTTACAACTTGGTTCAGCTGAGGAGCAGCAACCAACGCAAACTCCCGTTGTAACTGGCAGAAAGAAGAAGCGGTCGCGAAACAAGGGTAAGAAGAGTGCGGGTGGCAAGAGACCGTTGCAAGAAGGATGAGTTGGAGGTGGACGGACTGCCAGATGTGGATGAGAGGGATGGAGAAGACGAAAGAATAGGAACGATGGCCGGAGACTGCATAGACGAGACTGTGCAAAGTTACACAATGACATCAGAATTCGATTCAATCCCTAAATGTCTTCATCCCGCACCTCCATCTTTCACCTTCACTACTATTACTGAATTCTACCTATTGTGCCATCAACGTTCGAATCGCTATTAGTCCTGATATGCCCCATTGGAGGTGCAACGAAAAATGTACTAGGCATCCACATCATTTCCTTTCTTAGTTTCATGCTTTTCAGGGCTCACTAGGTTACGGTGATAATGAAAAGGCAATGCTGCAGCTCATACCTAGTCTATGCAATCATTTGGCAAACGCAAAGGCGTTAACCTCTTGCCTGACGTTTTTCTCTACCACCCGCTTTGCATTACTTAAATTTCTTTGACATTCACTTCCTTCGTCAAACCTAGGCACATTCACTAAGAGGTACCTGCGTATTGCGTGGGTCTAGGCAATGGCCTCCAGCTTGTCCCAGAGGGAGCTTCAGGTTACCTACAACAATCACAGACGCAATCAGAAGCAAACACAATGAGGCTTTCTGGCAATTTTTCAAATGACACGTGACTCGAAAGTTGTCCTTACGGATGAAGGGACATTCATCGAGGTCCTGGACGGGAGTTTAGTTATAAGAGCTCTCAGTCCTATCCAGGTCAGTGAGCCATCCACCCAACCTAGGACTAACACGAACCCCAAACAAACCCCGCCGACCGATCGTCATTATACAACACCCTCAGGCGCTCTCGTCATCGTATGTCACTAGACCAACACTGAACCCCGCCCCCCCTTCCCCCCATTATAGAGCGAAGTTTCCCTTTGCAAACACTCTTCCCATCGGCTATCAAGGTCAGCCCAATCCATCACAAACTCTCGATCTCTCAAACTATAATAACTTTCTAAAACCATAGCTTAAGTAACGTACATTCGCTACTACTCACTCTCCGCCCGATACTTCCTGCTTTCTCTCTCCGACAACCGCCGCCAGTGTAATAGCTGTTAGGCAAGAAATTTGACCACCCAACAAAGAAGTGTTCTGCCTCTATGTTTTTGCCGGCGGCACTGGCGACGTAGGTGAAGAAGCCAGGCTTTTGGGTTGAGAGAGCAACGGAGGCGCGTTCCTGGGCTGGTTCAGACTAGTCCTATCAAGTGGGTACTGAAGATGTCGGATGCACAGGATGTGCACGTGGAGGATATGCGGAAGAAGAAGCTGCAAGAGTTTGGTACTAGGCCCCCATGGATGAGGACTATTTCTGGGTCCGAGAAGCACAATGCTGCATTGGTGAGACCTTCTACTGGCCAATCTCCCCCTCATGTTGTTCCGGCGGTCGATACGTTAGCTGGTAATCGGCAAGATATTGGTATGAGAACCATAGAGATGGCTGCTGCCAATGGACGTACCAATGGTAGCCCATCCGGTGGCGTTGTCGTGTTCTCTTCAGAAGAGTCCGATAAGAGTCGTGGAAGTGAACCTGAACCAGAAGTCATGGCGGTTCAGACTGACATTCCTCTGCCTGAACCTCAAGAACCCCCTGGACCCTTATTAAACATTCTCAGCGACGGCCAGACCGTATTGTCGTCGCCAGACCTGCTTCTTGAGTCAGCTCTGGATGCGGACGATAACACTGAACACGTTGCCGACCCGAACTGTACTGCCGACCACGCAACTTCCTCCAATCCGACACCAATTCCACCTGCTGGTAAAAGAGCAGCGACAGCAAAAAAAACGATACTCACGGCAAAGAGCCCAACTCGAGCCGATACGAGCCTCTGCAAAGTCAAATTCATCGACCGCGCAGCTGAGATTCAAGGCTCTCTCACTAGCTCCCTGTCTGAACTCAACCTCAAAAAACTCAACATCGAGACCAGGCCCAAGCAGCCCCAACCCAATAGTCTCCGAACAATCAGTCTGATGCACCCAGGGTGGGAAAAGGAGCATGGTAACCGGCCGCCGAGCGAGTGGTATGAGTGGTATAAGGTATATCACGCAAAGAGGAAGGAAGAGAGACGGAAAAGGGAGATGGAAGAGATGCCTGTAGCTGAGGAGTGAGGTCTGATAACTAGGGAGATGGAGAGGTGGTGTGTGTCCTTGACGGCTTCGGCTAGATGCGTTGGGCCGGTACAGGGTCTTTGATTAGATGTTAGTTGATCTAGATAGTTGTTTACGCTTGGTGGATTTGGTAAATTTCTTTTTTGCATAACGTATGAATAGATTTCAGTTGTAGCCTAAGACTTTTGAGAGTTTCCCCCAAAATCTCGAGCACTTCTGCATTAGTCAATCATGTTGCATCACCATGATGATTCTCAGCTTCATTGCATTAAAGCATAGCATGGTTCAAGGGAACTATACAATGATCTAACCCAAGCCTCCAAAGTTAACTTTAGGTCAAATTAACAGATTACTCTCAAGCTTTCATTGAAATGGCCCGTAATGGCTGCGTAACAAAGGCTAATAGAAGTAATGAGGGCCTGCCAGACATCCACACATGGTTTGGAAGCGCGCGTGAATGAGCGGGATCATCGTTTCTTCTAAACTATTAGCTAAAGAAGATCCTTGCTAGTTCAATTAAACTTTAATTATATGATGCACTTTGTCATCCAATTCGTGATAATCTTCGCAAGTTGCAGTGTCTGCTGGGCTGCTGCGCTGATAGCGGGGCAAAAGATGGTGGGAAGCGATTGAAGGAGCTTGGTTATCAGGCTTTACTTATCACTTTTTGTGTAATGTCTACAAGGAAATTACGCAACGAAGCTCGATCTCCAGGTTCATGCTTGCCCTGGTCAAAATTGCCAGGCGACTGTAAATACTTAGGCTGATACTCCAACAAGCAGAGCTGGAAGCCGCAACATGTTCTCAACAAAGGGTTTCTCGCGAATCTCTTGAATTAGATGAACAAATTTTGCTGTCAGTCTGTAAAATCATAGCCATCCCACAGTCTCCAAGCTCTAGTCCATCTACTCAGCAATCTCCCTCGCGAATACTAAGTCAACCCCACGACACCTGAAGTAGCTTCTCAATCGGCGGAAGAAACACCTCCAGCACGTCCATCAACGCCTTTTCGGTCGACCACACATTCAACCTAGACAGCTGATCACTCCCTTCTATGTCCTCTCTCATTCCTTCCAACTCATCAAGTTTATATTCGATCTCTTTAAAAGGGTCTAGCGACTCTTTTAGACCCTGTGCTCTCTCAGCTACCGGCTTGAACGCATCACATAACAAATTCGCTCGCGACGTGACCTTCATGGCCGCGTTGCAGGTATCAGAGTCTTGGGATACATCAGGAAGAATGCAATGGGTGGACTCGGTGTTGCGGTGTAGCTTGCAGCTCTTACTGGCAACGGTGGCGATGTGTTCGTTGAAGTCTTCGATAATTGTCGATTTAGTAATTGCTGAATGCGAATCTCGCATTCTGGTGAGAAGGCTGATTACCCGTGACATCTGTATGAGGAGGTGCTCTTTCGGGGTGCGACGGGGGGTGCAGAGCCGTAAAGATGGACACAACCCTTCCCAATGGGACGGTTCATGAATTAGTTCCATCGCAGGATTCATCCGGATCTCGGAAAGAGTCTGTTCAGCTTCATAATACAGTCCAAAAAATGCCGATCCTATTAACTTATCCAGAGCCTTGAAGTCCTGAAACAGCGAGTCCCAATTTTCAATCACCCTGATGGCCTCTGGTCGTAAGCCCGGGGACTCGCTGAAAGGAACTTCAATCTCGAATGGGGTAAGTTCCGAGCTTTGTAGCTTTTCCATGTACAATAACCAGTGGTTGAGATCAACCATGGCCTTTTTGATGCCCTCTGGAGAGTTTAAAACGGGCGTGGCCTTGATCCAAGGCTGCGTCATACTCGCGGGAGTGGTCGCAAGAGGCATAGTTGGGGCGGGGCTTGGCTGCGTGAACAGCGCAGTAGTGATGTAGCCGAAAGGGAACGGCCACAAAACCCACGACCCAATCAACTGGAGACTGGTCATTGCGTTAGACCAAAGTACATTCATCCAGTACGCAATGAGGAGAACAAGGATAGTGAAAACTGCCATGCCGAAGAATGAACCTAACAGGGAGAGCCAGCCACAGATGCTGCTCAGGAATCCTCGGTGCTGGGGTGGTGACTGGTGGGTTCGGTCAGTAACCGAACCCCCGTGATATACGTTATTTGTGATGCTGTAGCTGTTTCTGTTCTGGGTATTGTAGCGAGTGAGCCTCGGCTCAACTCAAAGGTTTTCGGACGCTGGGTCCGTCACAGGAAAGGGAAGTGAACTGAATTCACCCAGAGGCGGACGGAGGATAACCTCGAATCCCGCGTCTTCGGATATCTCATGGCCTGAAAGTGGCTTTGATTCATGCTCTAGCCCCTTTTTGCCTCGGAATAGAGGCACCATTCGGCCTAGGACTGAAGCCATGCTTCCAAGAGGAGACTCTGTGGTCTGCTCATCTTCGCCATCCAAGGATTTCGAAAGATTTGACTCGGGGCGCAACCCCACCTCGTGCTCAGAGATTGTCTCCTCTTGTGTCTGAGCCGTCGATTTCTTGTGGACTGACGGCGTTGTCTCCAGCTCAGATGAACCGGGAGAATGAAGCATGGCAGTAATCGTGGAGTCATGTTCCAAGGGACCTGTAACATTCGGCAAATCAACTCTCTCAGCAGGTATCGTGGACTGGGCAGCATCGTTGGTTGTCGGCTGGTCAGTAATTGAACAATGGGGAGGGACCCCTGAAGTTTTAGGAGCAGCAGCCGATTCCTACAAAGTAATACGCCTCAGCCAATAATTCTGGGTGGGGATAAGACTCAAGGATCAACTTACGCGCTGCCTACGTAAAGCTCTGTTTTGTGCCCGACGAAAAGCTGGTGGGGGTGATGTGTTGTCCGCCATGAGGTGCAGAGTATTGATGCTACGTGATCGCTAGTTGAAGAGGGTCTGGGTCGATGAAGGGAGGATGCAGCTTAAATAGGCGTCCGGTATGATGAGCTTTTGTTGTATGGGTGAAGAGATATATCCCTGGAGTTGAAGAGGCGGTGTGGCCAGAAAGACAAACGAGCAGAGGTAGAGGACAAACGGACAAAGACGGAAAGGTGAATAGGACGACTTAAACCAATAAGGAAAATCAGGAGAGGTAGCAAGAGAATAAATAATCCGGCGCCAAAACGCCAGTGAATGGTATGGGAGCCTACTCCGTACCTAGTATTTATTCGCCAGCATCTCCTCATTATCTTCTTCCTGGATCTATAAAGATTATCTCTTAACATCTTCCATCGTCAAAACGTCCTGAAAAGTCATTTATCTATTCATTACCGACCCGGTGCACGACGAGCCCCCATCCAGACATTCGTGATGCGATTCCCGCTACACCGCACCCGGGTTCTATTCCTGGATATTACCTTGGGAGTTCTCATGCTATCATTAGGATCTCACCTTTGGTCCTACATCTTTGCACCAACCCCCTCGCCCAACCTCGAACGCACGACCGATAGAAAAACCCTCTCCGCCATCGGCCTCATCTGCCGGAGTCACCGGGACATGGCACGGCTACAACCCTCCACACCCAACACCCAAGCCACGCTATTCTCCTTACTCCGTTTAGACCCAAACCTACCGCCATTTCACCCTCCCGATGACTGCGCATATCCGTACTCGCCCAACTACAAGGCGGCAAGGCGCGCAGTGAGTGAGGCATGGCTTGAAGCCACGGCGAAGTATGACGGGGACATTCTTGAGTGGAGGGATTTATATGCCTTGGCGGGTATGACATTGCTAGATGATAAGTCCAGAATTATCTACTTGAAGGAGGTACTGCCGAAGATGCAGAGGGCGGGCGAGGATTGGAGGGACGTTTGCGCCAAGGCAAAGCTGTTGGGCTAACCACGTGACAAAAGGGTTGATTGTTGCACACGAAGGAGGGCAGTACTTACTAGGAAGTTAGTAGTACCCATTCTACGGCTGGGGCCGCAGGCTTGAGATTTCTTTCACAATGAAAGGGACAAACTCGAGGCACTTTGAGGATTGAAGGCGGTTATGATTGGGAAGAAAGGGATATGCGGCATGCCTTGGTATTCGGAAGTTTTGCGTCGGCACGGTCTAGACTACACCTCATGAGCTGTAATGTAGTGGAGGTCCGTTGTAACTACACCACAAGCGCCAACCTACAGGCACTACTTAGTAATACCAAGTCAATACATTTTTGTGAGATACACACCTGCAATAGCCACGGGTGAACCCTCCTGTGATCCAGTCTACAGCAAACTTCGTCGAAGGGAGGCCAGAGTCGTATTTTAGGTCTAGGATTTAGCTCTCTTTGTACCCCGCCCCAGCTAGCAGCTACACTAATAACTTCCTCATTTAGCTATTGCCACTATACTCTACCAATCAGCAAACGCGCTGTCTGTCTCACAGAGTAGGGGTTCAATCCGCTGAGCTTGATTGAACCTCAGCCCAGGGCCAGGCTGGGCGGAATCCAGGTGTCAGAAACTATTGCACCTTCGTTTGGGGGTTCGTTCTCCGTTGGCTCAAACAAACGGGGAATTGGAAATGAAAGAGTTTGGGGAGCCTAGAAAAGGCATGCAAACAACCTGCCCTGCATACCACCAACGCAACGCAAGGACTCCCCTATCAACAGTGCTCCCCCGCCCTCCTCTCCCAAATACATTAGCACGTCAACACACTCCCACCCTCATGAATACGGACAGACCATCATCAGTCACCCTTTTTGCGGCTTGAGAGCGTTCTCCTGGCTCGCCACTACCTGGTCCGAGTATTTAACCTACGTTCCTGCTCCACCCCTGCCCTTGCTCGAAATGAGCCTGCTCATATTCTCGATTTTCATCTACGGATGGCTTCTTGGAGTGCTAGTGACGCTACAATATCGATCCCGGAGAGCTCAAACTATACGTACTATGCCGCCGCCAGTTCCTCGAGGTACACTTCGGCAAAGTGCTCGATTGCAAGCGAGACGGCACCAGATCGGGGGTGAAAGACAGGGAAGCGAAGGTGAGGAAAGCCAGCACTCGAGTAACGGAATCGAGTCAGAGGACGAGGAGAGCGGGAGCAGCAACATCGACGACGACGCCAACAGGCATTGTCATCGCGATACCAATGATGAACGAGCCCAACGACGACATCAACAGGCCTCTCCCCATCACCCGCGAAGTGGCTTTCGGGTCATGCGCTTTGTTCTTGGACTTCCGCGGCCGTCGCCTCCAGAGATGCCTCGCGCACCACCCACAACCCAGGCAATGGAGCTTTGCTTTCATTCCGATTTCAGTCCTTCCCAAGATCGACCTGTATCCATCCATTTCGATCACGACACCGTCCATCTATATGGCCCGCCACCACCCGAGTTGAACGCATCGCCGCTTCCACGGAGCATTGTCGATTATGGAAGAGTGGATCTCCATGATTCAGACGAAGACCTTGCAGAGTCGGACGATGAATATTTCGAAGCGTGGCAGGGGCACCGGGCAAGGCTTTCCAACTTAACTCTTCGAGGCATTATTCTGCTTGTACTCATTCTTTTTTTACCTTCCTTTACTCCTTCAGTTTCATACAACTCGACCGCCCCAACCGGCCAAACCATCTCTTTCGCAGGCCCCCTTCGAGACATTGCCATGGCGGTGACGGACCTAACTCCTCTTATTTTCTTCAACGCCTTCAGGCATGATACTATCTCTGCCGACGGAAACCGTAGTGTTCCACTCCCTCATCAGAAACGTCCAATGCTCTTTGAAATAGGTTCTCTCACAAGTCGAACCTTTGTAGGCGTTGTTCGTCGTGCGTTCAGAGACTATCAGACCTTCATGTTCCAAGCATCAACTCAAGATGAAGAGGCAGATATAAAGTGGAACTTATGGGAAAACTTAGAGTATGCGGGCTACAAGTGGCCTGATATCGTGCATTTACGAGAGCGTCAAGAAAACCTTATTCTCCGCGCCGCCAGCTTGTGGAATATCGTTGCTGATTCAATTATGCTGCACTGGCCTGCTGAGTTATTCTGGGGTTATTTTCCCGAAGGGCCTGAAGGGGCGTTTGACCAGCATTTACTTCATCGGTTGGTCGATCTCAGTTCCGAGGACATGGCCTTTTTTGTCAATGACGAGACTAATTCCGTCACGTTGGACGCCCCTCTCAGAAGGCTTCGCCACTTACCAGCTGAGGTCCCTCCAGGTGTTCAGAAATTACTCGCATTAGTCCGCCAGTGGGATCTGAAGGAGCAATTTCATTCATGTTGCGTTGTCGTTGATGATTGCACTATTCCCCTTCCACAGCCTGCCGGTGCGCAAATTGTCCACCCAGCATGCGACCTCCTCCGCAACAATGACAGTCTCGTCGAAGATTCGGTGGAATATCTAGAGAACTGGGCCGCCTCGACTCGTATGCGGAACTTGACATGGGAGTTGCGCCGCGGTTCATACATTTTTGGCAGCGGCAACGGATGGTTTGCTCCCAATCTCACTCAAGAGTACTTTTGGCCCAACCAGACAGCTTTCCCCGAGCTCTTCGATCTCGGCATGATACTTGCGCAAATCAAAGACACGACTATGCAAATTCTCGAAGCAGCCCGCCACATCGCACGCCAGGCAGAACGCGATAGACAACTCATATCGATAGCATCTAACGCTAAGTGGAACTGGCCCTGGTTCAAGTCGAAGGAACCACGGCCATTGAATTATACCGCGATGGATCTCCTAGAGAACCTGGCCGCCACGGCGCTGAGTCGAGACCTGAGAGATGTTGTAGAAGGCATACTCTCCCTCAAGGGAATTTGTGACAAGGTGGCATCGTTTAGAGAGCTTGTTGACGAATTATCTAGCATAGATGGGTGGGTGGTGGATGACAAGGATGGTGATGGAAAATCAAAGGATTTTCTGATTCGTCAGATGTTAAAACCTCTGGCGCAGTCCAGGGGGATGTACGCGTTCCATGACGAATTCCTGCGTCGCTTGGACAAGACTTTTGCGGCGCTCATATGGTTTGGTCCCCATGAAGAGGATTGGACATGGTTCTTGAGATGATGTACCTAAACCTTTCTAGAGTTGGATATCTCTTTCTGAGGATGAGGGTCGTCGTCCTTGTTGCATCGTGTAGGCATGGGTCTTGGTTAGAAAATTGGCGTTGGAATGGTATTAGGACAGATGGCGGTGATATGTCGGCACCACTTGAATTTGCACGCATTAACTATTGGAATAGTGAAACAAGAGATCACTCGATGAGTTACCTTCAACGACATCACTAAGATTAACTTCTGATTAGATAGAGGTAAATGTGAAGGTGAATGACGTGGCTTACCAAGCAGATCGAACGTGTGCGTGAAACCTCCGCGGCTCCGTTGTCTCTACGGTAGGAGAGTCAGACCGCAACGAGACGACCATCATTAAGGCATAGGTGGACATCATGAGCAGAGATGAAAAAATGGCACAACCTGGTAGCTTCAGCTATGCGGCGGAATCTGTGTCATCGTTTTGTACTTGTAAGGCACCGAGTTTACTTATAGGGGAAGTTTGCTCAGAACAGGATACAAGACTCCGACGCCACCGCTCACGTCCTGCCGTAGGGATACGCAAAGCTAATTAACCAACATCACCACCTTCCTCCTCAACTCAGAGCAGTGAGACTGGGAAAAACAGCCAGTTACCGTACGGTATTTAGCAATTGTGGCTAGTGATTGTGGTGGCGAACCATATTTGACTCCCATCAGAGAAGCAAAGCTGGAAGATGCCGCTCACTACGTGCTCTTGCCTCTTCTAGTCAGCTTATCTTAACTAATGGTCCGAGGCTTTCTGAGAGACATAGGTTGAAGGCCCGGCAAAACTCATATGCCACCGTATCAGATGGCTCAAGATCTAGCCATGTGAAGGCCACCTCCCACCCGGCAAGAACGCCGCCTTACCAAGAAATCATAGAAAAAGGGACTACACTCGTGTTGAAAGCTTTCGCTGTCTTGGTTTCATCTATCTATATCGGCAAGGAATCCGTAACCATGAATGCATGGCGAAACTAGTCTGAGATCCTGCATTGGCCATCTCAAACCTAGACCTCTGATAATGTCCTTCCCCTTACACCCATTCATCCAACTTGATGTTCCTTAGTCAACTCTGCTCGAAACCTTTTCAACCATAAGCCAGTATTCCCCAGAGGCTGAGTAGAGGCCTAGCTGCCACCACTCTAGATGGTTACTCCCATCCAGGAACCATCTTTGCCTCGAGACTCGAAGGATGGAAAATTGAGTAGAAAAGGGATTCAGAAACGATGGAACCCGTAGGTATCATCATCCGAATCATCAAATCTGTTAACATTGACCTCACCCCAATGAGCCTCATATCCCATGAATCTGATTGTGACGTGGTCATTGAGCTTCAGTTTTCGCTCGGTCCCCTTTTGGATTACTCGCTTGGTTTCCAGTGGAAAGATGAGTTCCACATCAGTCTCAGCATCCATGTCTTCCAAGAACATGTTCAATGGTGATACGAATGCCTCCCCACGGTAAGGCTTGTCTCTGTCCTGCTTGGGTACTAGGAAACAACGAGCTTTACCGGTGAATGTATCCGCATGGGGTACCGTCAGGAAACTCAGGTATATTGATGAAAGTTGGTAGGTGGCTCGCCGGGGACGGTCCTTCTGACCGTCAAGGATAAAGTCAACATTCTTCAAGAGACGTAGGTAAGGTGAGCAGGAGGCTATGAAAACCCCCCATTCACTCGAATCTTCGAATATTAATGTGTTCGTGCCATATAGAACACGGACCCCTTCTTCGTAGCTTGTCTTCTGTTAGCAACCAGCCATGATCATGGACTCAACGTTGACCTACGGCCGCTTGCAGCTGAAGAGAAGGTTGGTTGCCAGGTAACACCACTTATGATCCATTTCGCAATGAATGTGTGGTCTCGCGTTGAGCGGCTTTCTGCAGATGCAATGCCACAAACATGGTACATGTATGCCGGGGCGACCTTCCCGTTCCCACCAATCACCACCCTGGACCTGAAAAGACCAGTAGAACGACACATGCACACGAAGATCGCCAAAGAGTTCTGTGTATATAGCACGTCGAATCTCTGGCGTCAACCCCTTGAAGAATAGAGAGCCGCTCTGGATATTTCCCTTGTCGAATTTCACGCCTACCATCTTGATAGCCTGAATCTGAGTGTAGTCGAAGTCAGTGGATGGGATGGAAGTACGAAGTTTGCGAAAACGAGGATAATTTCACCAGAGGTGTGAAGGAGGAAGAGTTGCGAGGAATGGGTTCTATACTTGTCAACAGCTGGCGAATAGATGCCTGGGGTTGTCTCATATCGGTGAATCACGAACTCGCAATGGGATTGTCACTGACATAGTACTAGCATTCGAATACTCTAGTAGACCTCTCAAAAGAAACATCCCTCATCCGGGAAATAACTCTATGTGTTCAGATGTAAGACAACATTCTAGATACCCATTTCAGGAACCCAGCCCACGTTTAAAATTGGGTTGAAGGATCTACGGTGGGGGGGGGGGGGGGGGGGGGGGGGGGGGGGTTATAAAAGGAGTGGCCCAACCCAAAGCAAACC